>VZRV01007869.1:960089-1047321 GCA_013398115.1 Falcunculus frontatus | reverse complement strand
TCATCGCCCGTGGCACCTCAGCCTCATCAGCGCCATCTCCCCCGTCGCCCTCTCCGCCGTGCCCCGGGAGCCACCGGGCGCCTGGCCCAGCGCGGCCGCCGCAGCTCGGCTGTGTCACGCTGCCACGCCGGGCGGGCAGGGCCCGCGGCCGCCTCAGCCAGCCCGCCCCAGCAATCGCCGAGCCCGCTGGCAGAACGGAGGGCAAATGGGAGTTGTTTAAAAGCATTGCAGGAATGGGCCTGAGGGTGTCTCAGCCCTGCGGCATGGAAGGATGGAATCATCGTCAGGGGCGGAAGAGACTTTCAAGATGACCCAGTGCAGCCATCCGCGGAGCCCTGCCACTGTAACCACTGAGCCATCACCCAGCGCCAGATCCCAGTGACTCTTAAACACCTCCAGGGGCGGTGGCCATACCACCTCTCTGGGTAACCTATTCCGATGCCCAACCATCCAAACAGTGAAAAAATTGTCTTCTAGTAGCTAATCTGAATCTCCCCTGTTTAAGGCCATTTCCTCCTGTCCTCTTGCTGCAGACTCGGCAGAAGAGACCAGCCCCACCTCAGTACAACCTGCTTTCAGCGAGCTGCAGAGAGCAGTGAGGTCCCCCCCGAGCCTCCTCAAGACTGAACAATCCCAGCTCCCTCAGCTGTTCCTCACAAGACATGTTTTCTAAACCTTTCACAAGCCTTGTTGCCCCTCTCAGGACACACTCCAGCCCCATCAATGCCCTTTGTAAAGTGGCATTGAGGTGCAGCCTCAGTAGTGCCCAGCACAGGGATTGGGATGATCCCTGCCCTGGTCCTGCTGCCCACAGCTCCCCAGAGAGCACTCACAGGGGAAAGGCCTCACGGGTGACCCAGCTGTGGGAAAACCCTGAAGGACTCCTGCAGTCAACCACAGGAGACCAGGTGCTCACAGAATGAACTGAGAGTTTAGTTTCCTCACATTTTCTGCCTGTGCTAGGAATTAGAAGGCACTGACAGAAGCTTCAGGAAGTTCCTTGCCAGTGAGATGGATCACTGAGTCACTGTTTACACCTCAATGCTCTGCCTTAGGGCTTGTGTTTCTACATCTCCCATGGTTTGGGGCCTTCGTGTTTGTGTTGTCACAGCATTTCAGCATCTCTATTGCTGTGCTTCAACATCGGGTATTCAAAGTTTCTTTTCTCTCAAAAGTTTTGATGGCCAATTTTTCTAAGCTTTTGCCTGCCTGCTTCGCCAGGCTTCCCAGAGGGAGGAAGCTGTGCAGTCACCTCAGGCTATGTTTGTGTAGGAATAAAACCAACACCCTGTCATTGATAAGCCTTGTTCACCTCTTGACTAGAAGCTGGGCGAGCCCAGATGTCAGCCCAGGCACTGCAAGTGCCTCCTCCTCTTCCTAGGCACAGGGTGTGAAGACTTTGGTACATTTGCCCCATAGGCAGCAGAAAGGCCTTTTTCAAAAAAGAAGGAACAAGAACTGAAGCTTTTACATGTTTTTTTTTCCTTAAACTTAAATGTACCAGCCACATTAATGCATTTATTCTTAGAACAATCTGAAATATAATGACTCCCCTGTGGTAAAGGAAGGGGGGGGGAAAAAAGGCAAGCAGAGAGATTAAATCTCTTGCTTAAAGCTGAAGAGATAGCAAAGCCAGGAAATGAACTCCGATTTCCTCAGTCAGGCATCGGTGCTTTAACCACACAGTCATCCTTTCTTGCAGTCATTCTCAGCTCCTGAGCATCAACTGCATTAGCATAGATTTGATTTTTCCCTACTTTGTTCATCAAAACAACTTCACCATTCCCACTGAAATTTCTTCCAAATAACTTTCTTCTCCGTTTCCTTCCCCAAAATAAAAGAAATTATATTACAGACTCACTGGGGGAGTTATATTTCCCACTGCCCTTCTGCAGGCACTGGCGGGTGTTTCTTCAATACTTGAAGTCCTCTCTCACAAGGCGATTGTGGAGCTCCCCTGGTGCATCGCTGAGGCACAGTGGGCAAGATCAAGGAATAAAGATCAGACAACCAGAAACACTTATAACCAGTACAAAGGAGGCACATAAGCTGTGTGTGCTGACCTGGAAGTGGTGGTATAACTACATTTTTTATCTCCAGCTCATGCTTTTGTAATCTGGAAATAATTATGAAACAGAGCTCTGAAAGGAAAACTTCATATATAGAAGAAGAAAGCAACTTCGAGATATTTTAGGACAGATTTGAGAACCTCCGCTACCTGTTTAGGCATTTAACAGATTTTCATATGCTTATATAGGCTAAAGATTAAGATCCAGCCTTGAAGCAGAATTCACAGTTTTTGAAAAAGGCAGCATTACATACAGAACTCCAGCTTCTGTCTGCTTATCTCAAAAAACGGTGTTAACCCTCCTACCAACAGACTGCACACTGAAATCCAGCTATGATCAACTGCACTATCTTTCTCCACCAGTTTATTATCAGATATTTTCAGCTTGAGGTCTTCACCTTGAATTGATTTTCTATTAAATTGATTTAAAGGCACATTCCATTACACTGGGAGATGGACTAAAAGCCTGTTATTATCCCCTTTGCTCACTGACCTGGCAGTGTGCTGCCTCTAAAACCAGAGACACAGCAGTGGCTGACACCAATCACCCAGAGAAGAGCTGGATGTACAGTTAGTGATATTCACACAAATATTCTCCTAGCCCCCAGAGTTCACAGGCCAGGGATTCCACTCTAGTAGGAAAGGAAAGGAAAGATGAATTTCTCAAATTTGATCATATAACAGAGTCCCACACTCTACCAAATCTGAACTGGATATTCCTAATTCCAACAAAGATGAGTTAGTCTGCTTGAGTTAAAATTATCCTCAGAGCAAGGACAGTCTGCTTCCTATATCACTTCATAAAAATCATCTTTGCCATGATGGCCATAAAAAAAAATCCTTGCTAGGTAGCTCATATGCTATGACTGTTGCAAACTAATCTGTTCACAATAATTTCACTTCTACTTTGGACATCCACTTCCCGTTACTGCATTCAAACATGTTCTGCTTGTACTCAGATTTTATGCTGATTGATGAGCTATATTTTCTTTGTTTGCATTCTTTCTAGTTCAAAAGGGCTAAGCACCCAGCTGTCACAATTTTCTTCCCCCACATATAAATAATAATTTATTAATTGTGGGCATTTTACTTCTACAAAATACTGCAGCATGGATTCTCACTAATTCACCACCATTCAAGAAAGGAAAACAGACGTTAGAATTAGAGACCATATGCTTCTGGGGGGTCTAGGTGGACTTCTGGTTAAATAGATGGCAGTGCATGCAGTTGGATGGTTAGGGGTTGAAATTCTTCATTTCAAAATATCTCACAATTCTGTAAAATTTATTCATCAACAGGTATAAAAAATGAACTTTCAGCTGTCTTCTTAATCTGTGTCTCTACAAATATTTTTTTCATTAAGGAATAAATACATCCCTTATATTTTGCAAGTTTTACTTTGACCCTAAGGAGTCACTGACTCCAGAATTATGTATTTACTTTTCAACTTCTTGTACTTTTTAAGCTATACAGGTAATTTCATTTTTCTACTACCTTAAAAATATGGACTAAAATGAATATTTCAAGTTTATGAACATGTTTGCTGAGATAATAAGGAAAGCAATGGGCTAATGGCACATAAAGAAATACTTAACACGAGCGTGCTCATGTATTATTAAGATTATATATTATTATTATACATGTGTATATGTATTACTTCCATGTACACTATCCACAAGTAATTAAACTTTGTACCATTCTGCAATAAATAATTGGATAAGAATAAAAGGATTCCGTTCGGTGCAAGTTGAGGTCTTTAGAGTGGTTCTCCATCACTGCATGTTCTTCCCTTTTTACTTAAGGGAAAACACAGAGGTGAGTTCAAACTCATTCTGCTGAAATACACGTTTACCTTGCCACATTTAAGACTAAGACCTTTGTTTTTCTTATCTTTGAAAAAGAATCCAAATTAAGTACTTGAACATTTGATATCTTTTCAGGCCTTAGTGCTATCTACCACTTTCTAAATAATATCTAGTTAATAGGGCAATATTTAAATGAAGACCTGTTCATTGCCAGTTGACAGCTGCTTTGTTATTTAAATTAATTGTCTCAGATGTCTACCTTGCAAAGACAGTGTTGCTGTATTTATGGGTTTGGTGAGCCTTCTTACCTTTCTTACAGAAAAGTTTTTTTGGTCAAACACTTCTTCTGAACATTGCTTAAAGAATACTCAAATATCAGTCTAGGATGTGCTTTTAAAGCTTTGTGATGTGTGATTCTGTGTCCAGCCCTGCTGACGTTCAGAAATGCTCAGGATGCATTACACTGTGTGCTCATGCAGGAAAAACAGTGAATTTACACAGGCCTCAACTGCTCTTATTTTTCAGTGGTGCTGGAGTAGAAATAGCCTGGACCAGTTCAGTAAAACCTGCCATTGAAACCTGCCTCAGGAATCTTTACACCTTGCTTCTGCTGTGCTCTTTCTTCTAAGGCTGATCAGGCATGATGTTTCAAAACACTACATTAGTCTAAATAATTTAGACCTACTTAGATCTAAATTATTTAAATGGACTAGTTAAACAATTTAAGAAGCCTAGTTAAAGCTGCTTCTAAAATACAGTCTTTGTTTTCTGCACCGTCTTCAGCAGCCACATTCCAGCCATCCACACATCCACGCCACTTTTACAATCACAGGGAAGCATTTCTAGGCTGTCATTAAAATGGTGTGGCACATGTCTAAAATCCAAGTGCCCTGTCTTCCATTTCTTCCTAAAGAAGATACTGCTTCTCAGTGTCTGACTGCTAAAGCACATTAGTGTATCATATATTTCATTTAAGTCTGATACAGTTTCTTCCTTATTTTTTTATTGCAGCTTAATTTGTATTCATGTAGGTTGAAGGGCCAAAGGAATACGAATGCCTAACATTTCCATCATTCAGTGGGATTATGGAGGATTCTGGAACATAAATAAAACTCCTTATTTCAGCTTGATGTACAGCTATGGAAATTATTTCCTTTTGTATAATTAATTTTTTTTTCCTAAATCAGGACAGATTAATGTTTTTATTGCATTTTATAACTGAAAGGTTGGCTGATAATCTCAGATCTCAAAAAATAGCCTTTTACTAGTGACATTGTTAAGAGACTCTATCTCCTGTGTTTGGGATTCTTTCTTTATCTATGAAGTCATTCAGTTACACAACAGGAAAGACAACAGTCATGTTTCTAATAATGGCCTTCCAATTTAACAGAATGAGAAAAGTTGACTGGAATTCAATGAAATCTCAGTGTAAATGAGTAATAAACATGAAAATGTATTTGCAATTGTATGGCTTGTCTTTATATAAACACTGCTACAAAGGAGCCTGCTTTAAATTAATGCTAATCCTGAACTGATTGATGTGGATAATTTGTGGTTTTCCTAATTTTGTTATTTAGTAACATTTTAAATTCTACAATCCTTAAAGTGTTTAATGAAGATGAAATGATAGCTTTTTTGTTTGTATAGGCAGTGTCCTCCATTTTACAATATCATTACAAATTTTAATCCTGAGATTTGCAGAAGTAGTAATCTACTTATAATCAACACAGTGGATAATGGACCAACAGAGCTGTACATATTAAGAAGTAAAAGTCTTAATTTTATTAAGAATTTAATAGAGGAAAGAAAGCCTCTAGGAGAAGAATAGAGCAAGAGCATCATATTTACGTGTTTTCATTTGACTGCTCAAAGAACAGCATTCCTGTTAACACGCATCAACAGGGAAGAGTCACAACTGGAAGTGAACAACTAAACATGATCCTTCTGGGTCTTGTTCAAAAAATATTTAGAAAGGACAAGACAGCTGGGTGGCATGGTGACGAAGGGTTCCTACGTGCTGATGGCACACCATTAAATGTGATACACAGAGAGCAGTTTGAGTCGTGGCACACTCAGTGTCCCCCCTCTCTTCTAGGACTGCCAACCATCTCACCATAGTTTGATTATATGATGTTCTCTCAAACCTTTTTTTAAAATAAGATACCTGCATTATCTCCTCATCTGTTTCATTGTAACATTTGCTATTTTGCTTTAGAGGTTTAAGGAGTGCCCAGAATTACCTTTAGGAGCTATAATTTTGTTTCTTTAGATACTGTTTTTATCAGTGACAGATACTCTGCAATTAGTCAGAGACTACATAAGAGTGATAGAGTGATATCACAGAATGGTTTGGGTGGGAAGAGACCCAAGAGCAAAGAACTCACAGTAAACAACTTCTTATGTCTAATCTAAACCTGCCCTCTTTCAGTTTAAGAATCCAAACCCAGACAGATTTATAGATTAATTCCACTTTCCTTTCTTAGGGAAAATTCCCACCCACTGATTAGGGAATTATACGACAAAAGTATTACATGAGATGCTTTTGCATATTATAAGGAGACACTTATGATTAAATACATCCCTGATCAATTTAATTATCTATTTCTCATTGCAGAGGGATAACAGAGGTCACAGGAAAGAAAACAGATCCTGCGCTGTTATCCCTGTAGCTGTACTTCACAGAGATTCTGGCCACAGCAACCTGAAATGATGAGGCTACAAATCCTCCTGGAGAGCAAAGTCAGAGCTCAGTCTGTGGCCTGACAGATGCAGACCGTGTTCCACCTCCCTGAGCTTGGCTCCTCTCTCATCCCGCACAGGAGCCCCTGCAGCCTGTGCAGCACAGGCCGGTCCTTGGCTGAGCAGTTGCTTGATGAGCAGGCACGCCCTGTGCAGGATTCCAGCTTACCAGAAGCTGGCACAGGGAGTGCCTCCTGCCTGCTCAGATGAAACGGGAAGACGTTTCCAGAGGATTCATATATTTTTCAAGTCTTGATTCATAGCTGGCTTAGACTGCAGAAAGGAATTGACTCTCAGTGATGTTGTTTCCACGAATACTACTTCAATCATGCTGGTTTTTATTATGCAACTAATTAGTTTCAATTACCCTAAAGAAAAATACAAGTAGACTGTTCCAGTAGCACACAGAGGTTTCAAAATACAGGTTAGGACTTTAAAAATAGTTTTATTCCATGTATATATTTGACCCTAATCTTTCTTGTCTGAGCATGTCAAAGCATCAGAAGATAAAAAATGAAAGCTGCAATTCCATTACATTTGCAGTATTAAATGGCAACGAAAACCAAAGATCAGATTAAAAGATGCAATTGCTTTTCCTCTGGGCACATGGCAGTAACATGTGCACTGAGAAGTGAGCTGACCTTATCCCAAATTATGTGTGACCAAGCAGTAATTAACTGAATAACAACGTTTCAGAACTCCACAGGAACATCAAGGACAGTCACACTATATGCCCAAAATCATAGTAGCTTGGAAAAATCGTGAGATATTATCTCACAAAATGTTTTATAAGAATCCTCTTCTTCTTTGATGCTTACTCCATCCCTCCTATTTTATTAACTCTGGTTACTCAGGAAAGCAGTGCTTATATATGGACATGTATACAAATAAAAATATATTTCTATAAAATGTAACTTTTACATATACCTTCATTTACATGCATGTGTATATGTGTGTATATAAATAGATATATGTGTGTACATATGTAGAGATACAAAAATAATAAAATTGTCCTAGGTATTGGGAATCATCTGGAGAATGGTAGTGGATGTTTAGATGATTCCTAAATACTGACCCTGGGCAGCTGGAGATAAAATTTAGTGGGTCACTCATGATTGTTCCTCCACACGGGGTTGGGTAGCCCAGCTCAGCATGGGCCAGAGGATGAGCCCTCCGTCTGTCTCCAGGGTCCTTCCTTAACACTGAATCTTTCTGGACATTGCTTTCAAAGTCTGACATAGTTCAGTTGCAATCAGTGGTAAGTACTTGCTTTCCTGTCAAGAGAGCTGGATTCTCACAAAGACAAACCAGAAATTTTATTATTACGCCTGCCTCTGATACATGGACTTCTGAAGGCATTTATCCCAAGAGGTTCTGACAGTTTCCTGAAATACTGGCACCAGAGATTCAATCACTGCTCCATCTAGAAAGGCACATAGCAAGCTTCTGCTGTGCTTTTAAATCAGGAGGTGTGGAAGGTGTTTTTCTGTGAGGTGACAATTTCTAACTGTAGGTAGTGGCAAGTTGGAAAGAGAGTGAACTATTTTAGAAATGCATGCAATAAATAATAATGCTTTCCATGGCTGTCACAAGGTTCAAGGACAAATTCTAAACAGCGTGACTCTGGCATTTTAATGGCTAAAAATGTTTTCAGTCTACGTCGGGAAATAGAAAATGCTGGCAGATGAAAAGTTACATGCAAAATCATGAGAAAAGCTGCTGCTCTTTCGGTCTCACTATCAAGACATTTGTGAGAAATAATTTGCACTCAAGATCTTTTGAAATCAAGGAACTCCTGGTGCACTACAAGCATGAATGTACCTTCAGACTTTGCTTTGACAAAGTTAGGGCTACTTCTAGTTAACTGTAAATAAAGTGAGGTGTAGAAAGATGCCAGGAACAAGCTGGTGGGCTTGTGGCAGAGACAGAGCTGGAATCCACCATTCCTCCCTATCAGATCCATACATTTAGGACTGAACCATGCAGACCCTGTATGGAACCATCCCATACCAAACTGGTGTAGAGAAGGAAAATAAAACCTGACACACTGAGTGTAAAAAAGCTTTAACTGTAACAACTGTGAGTAAACGGGAGAAATATTTGTGGATATTTGCCTAAATGTTGATGGTTAAATCAACATTCTGAGGCTCCAGAAGTCCCAGAGGTGCTCCCAGGAGGAGAGGCCAATGCAAAGAAGCTGGAGGTTATCTCCTTTCTGAGAGGGCAGTTGAAGTGCAGAAGTAACTCAGACTGCAATGATGGACATATTGAAAGTACTATTAGATAAGCACGCAGAAAATTAAAAACCTACATAGAATGCCCAGGTAAGTGGATAAACTTCTAGGGAATGCCTGGCTTTCTTCCATTTAATCTAATTCTAAGCTGTTTATTTGATTGCAATCATGTTTTATATGTTTGTTGGAGTTTTTTTATGCTACATTTTTATAATCCATCGCCATCCTTTTTCAAGACCGGGATGGTAATCTGGTAACCTGACTCTAAGTTGCAAGAAAAAGCGAGGGCAAATATTTTAGAGAATGAAATCAGTAATATAATGACAGCTGCTGGTTTTTAATACAGTATCTATAGGGAAAGAAGGATCTTGGTGAAAAGGGAATGTTCTTCTGCACGATTCACTTACCACAGTGAGAAGGAAACTACCTGAATTAAGGTTTGCCCGGTGCATGCAGTGATACACATCATTGGATGTTTAAGAGCATTTAATTTCTGCTAAGACTCGTGATTTCGCTGCTATGTGAGTGACACACAGTGTTACACACCTTTGCATGGAACATAATCTTCTTGTGCTCATCAGAAAGCACTTTAAGGAAAAAACTGTTCTTGGAGCCAGAATGTCTAACCATAATTAGCGCAAGATGCACTGTGGTGTCCAGAGGGAAAAGGGGTTTGGAGCCATTTTCATTATAAAAGAGATACCTTGTTAGTCCTGTGAAAATCTGCCAAGGTGACAACCCTCACTGATGTGAAAATTCAGCAACTAAAGTTCTACTGATTCCAAAATACATCACAAGAGAGAAATTAGATGGGGAAAAAAAAGGGTTTATGTTAATTTTCCTTAGGAAAGAATTCTTTACAGGTATAATCTCCCAAATAAGTAAATGCACCCTTCATCCTGGCAGAGACAGTGTGACAGTGTGTGTTTAAAATGGCATATTTCAATATTAAGGAAATAGTAACCTGTGCTGCTGATGCACCTAAATCATGAGCAGCATTGCAGGCTCTAGCTAAGAGAAAAGAGCCTTAGCTTTCCCTGGAGCTGTGTTTCTCCTATAGTCCCAGTGAAAGGATTTTGCTTTGGAAAGCATTGAAGCAGCTGCAGACAGGAATATGAAGTATCATTTCTCTAGATGCAGATGGCCCAGAGTGGTCCAAAGATGGGAGAAGACAGAGGGAAATAAGAGATTAGGAAGAAGGGGAATCAGAAAATTACAAAATGAGACACAAACCAGTTTTTCACATCAGAAGGAGAAGACAACCTTATTAGTTAAAGAAGATCGGGTCCCATGAAATATTGAAGAGAGAAGTGAAAAAAATACTTCTGTCATGTTTCCCTGGAGTGGTGGAAGCCCCTGCTTTGTGCTCGCTCCATGTTGCTTTTAATTCCTGATGCTCCTACAGGGGCATCCCCTAATGAGAGAGATACACAGGGGTACCACTGGGGAGACACAAGCACAATCTGTAAAATGTTACACCTGAGGCCAATTTTTAGTACTTAGCTAAATATACATTTTGCATATTCAGTGAGTGAATTAAAATGTAAGCGTGGGATAGAAACATGATCATCCTTAGATCTGCTTTCTAATTCAGTGTTTCTGTGACTCTCCCTTTATCACTGAATGAATGAATAAATGACATTTCATGAATCCTGGAAGGCCATTGTAGTTCTAAATGCAGAAATGCTTACCTGGCAATGTTGGTATGTCAGTAACCAAGGTTATTGGCTTTTTAAAAAAGGTTAAGCAAGAATCTGCAATTCTCTGACTCTTCCAGTTCTGTCCTGCTCCTCCAGGTATGAATTGTAGATTCAATATCAGCTTGGGTAGTATTTTATTTCAAATATTTTGTTTTCAAGTATTATTTAAAGGAATTCATTCCAAACACACATTCCATGCACCTGTAGGTGCATGAGGGATATGCAAACATTTCCTCATAAGCTTTTGGCTTAGGCACGATGAACATACAGAATTATTGCTTAAAATAACATGCCTTCAAAAATAAGTTTCAAACATTAGGATTTTAGTTAAGGGTATATTAGAAGACACAATAATTTTTTCTGTATCCTTAACAGATCTTTATTTAAAAAAAAAAATAAAAATATATACCTAATCTCTCACTACTATTAAGGATCATGAAAATCACTGAGCTGCCTGCTTTCTTCCCCAAGATGTTGCCTGCAATTTTGTTGATTCCAGCTTACTATCACCAAGACTTACTACAGGGGTCCACAGCTGATGACTCTTACAGTAAAAGTTAATCTGGAAGAAAAGCAACCCACAGATATGTTGATGGATCTTTTCAGATAGTTCCATGATTAATAATTCAACAGAGGATTGAGCTTCCTACAAATTTAGAAAGCTATGATGATAAACGTACCAGATTAAGGAACTGGAAAACCATAATCCTTTATTTCTGCATGACTTTGAAACAGCTTTAGGGAATATATATTCCACTGCCAACATATCTCTCTTCGGAGCTCGGAAATCCTCTTCAGAGGAAAAGACACTTTGGAACCCATGTCTAATTAGTCTGTGGCCTTTTTGGCAAAATACATAACATTCAACCTTAGAGACCGAAGAGCACATGGTCACAAGACTGAAATGCTGATAACCACTGAGAAAACCATCCTTCAGTGGCACTTTGATCTCTGAGGACTAGCCTATGACTAAAACTTACTCTGTTGCTCTTTTAATAGCCATCAGAGCATATTGTCTGTCAGAAATAATACACTGCCTGCACTGAGATGTGACCCAGTTGGTGACAGTGAATTAAATCTCACTATGTTCCCTTTACAGTTCCTTCGAGATAAAGATCTTATTATCCATTCCCTCTGTCTTTGTAGAGCATGTAATTTCATATGCAATTTACTCATTTAAAGGCTAATAATATGTTTAAAGCTCTGTATTACATGGTCTTTGGCCACTGCCAAGAGGGAATGAAGCTGGCGCCGAAAGTTCATCTATGTGGATAGTAAACAGAAAGAGTAAAACCAGATTAGTGAGAATGGGGTTTATATTTGCTCTGCAACACTGAGTTCTATAAAACAATACATACAAGTGAGAATACATTTCCATATCAAAATGCAGTCAACAGCAGAAGACTGTATTTTAATTGGCATAGTAAATTCTGTATTGTTTAGCTTACAGATAAGCTGGGGGGAAGGAGGAGAAGGAAGGAATATACTGGAGACCTTCTGTCTACAAAGGTGGTTTTTTTCTTACCAGAGGGGCAAAAATCATCATTATGACAGATCTGGTGCTGCGGTGTTTGTACTTAAGGATGAAAACTAGATCCATATCTTGGTTTTCTGCTTATTTTTATCATTCATTTTCCTAGCTCCATTTTTTACATCTATTTTTATCTGTAAGAATATACACCATATATTTGTATCTATATGATAGCCCTGGCAGCTTGTTCTTAGAGGAATGAACTCGAGCACTCAGTCCCATTGGCTACTCAGAGACTTGGCAAAGGGACACCACTGCTGAGCCATTTCAGGCATTGCTCTGAGATGCTTCTCAGGCCAGCAGCTCATGGAAATACTGAGACAGGGTCCCTCGTGGCTGGCTAATGCCTAGTTTTTAAAAGAGCCGGGAGAAGTAAAATAAGGCAGAGAAGAAAGAAGAGGTCGTCCCAGATTTTGTTTGCTGGTGGAGATGAGACCTCAATCTCAACATTCCTTATCTCTGCCTTATCTAATCGATGTGCATTGCTGGGTCAGGCCCAATAACGACGCAGTTTTGAGGAGGGTGTGGGGGAAGCAGGTGTGCTTCTCCAAATCCCAGGGATACTAAAGATGGCAGAGATGACAGCAAAATTCCTTCCATCCTCCCAGCCTTTCTCCACAGCCACTTCCCACACTTTTTAATCACTTCAGAAAACCTAAGGAGCAGAGTCACCCCCCCACTGCCCTGCCTGCCAGTTAGTTCTAATTGCTGGCACATCAATTACGATCCATTAATTTCTGGTTCCATTCCTCCCTTGTTTACCAGACATTATGCTGGGGTTGTATCAGTAGCTGTTTTTGTTTCCTTGCCTTCAGCAAGCACCCTCTCCACCCTCTCTCACAGACCATTGTTGCAGGCACATAGGACATTCTACGAAATGTCTCTCACGTAAAAATCCAGCTTACAGCCTGGTTCTAATACGAGAGCATCTCCTATGAATTGACCATCTTTATTTAAATGTTAAAGCTAATGCCATTACAAAGTCAGATTAGTCTGCTCTCTAGAGCTGTAATAACATTTAAGTGGGAAAAGTATTATGCTCTGTGTTCACTCAGTCGACTGTGTCAGTCCTGAGTGCTCCTGGTACCAAGAGTATTTCCACAAGGGCAGGATTGGTTTTATTCACCCACTGTGTGCAGCATGACAAGTCGTTCTTTTCACATTTTGCACTAATTAAAAAATAAACATGTAGTATGACAAGTTAGGTTCAAAAATCTCTGAAGGACAGACCTGCATACAGCACATCAGCTGATACTTTGTGCCCTCAGCTATGACTTATCCCTATTCTCTTAAATTGCATTCGACTAGCTGCTCAGTTCATAAAGTAAATGGACAGCTGCAGCAGAGAGCAGACATTTTAATAGCAGAGTGCTGTAGACATGGCTGCCTGCCAAAGAACACATTGTTAAAGCAAGCAGCATAAAATGAAAAATTAAGATATTGGCACCACGACCTACTGGTAAGAGCTGAGGGTCAGTAAAGGACACAGCTATAATCTAAAAGATTTCTTCCACTAGATTAAATTTAGGACAGGCAAAGCATCCTTGCTTTGGAGAAGTGTTCTGCAGTGCTGGGAACTGAGGCAAGTCTCCAAACAAACATAGAAGCCCCTGTTGCTGTCCTGGCCACCTCAGCTTCTCTGCTTGGCAACTGGCAATTTGGTACAATCTCTCTTTATAGCACAGCTGTCGCAGCTGGATATAGCAGCACTCAGATCAGTTCTGAAATGTACATTCTCAGTAATCAATACTTATTTTAAAGTGTACGCTTCATTTAATACCCTGCTTTGGCTATTGTTTATTTATTTGAAAAAACATCTACCGTTTCTTGAAACTGCCTTTTGCCTGAAACAGATGCAGAATTATAGCGGCGAGGGAAAAGAATATATTCTGATGCTCCTTCCTCAGTGTCTGCCAGTGTTATCACCAGTTTACAAACACTGCATTAAAAAAATGGTTTGGAGAAATTCTCGAGTTAAATGGCTCAGCATTCATTATTCAGGAACTCCAAGCATAGGAGTGCACATCCCTTCCTCTGAGTGCATACATTGTGCTCCAGTCTCTGCTCACTTATCATCATGTGCTGTTAACAGAGCTGTGATATTTTTATTGCTGTCCTATACAATGACTACAGTACAGGCTGTGATGTGTCTTTATTCCCCTCAGTAATTCTTCTGTCACTGTGACCTACTACCTCTTCTTTACTCTGATTTCTTTGCAGAAGTTGTGTTTTACTCCATGGACACATTTAAATAGCTTGTCAGCATCTCTGTGCCATCCCATTTATTTCTGTGCCTGAGAGTACTCTTTCCTTTGGAGCAATTTGGAGCTGAACAATTAAGCAAACAGCTAAAATTGAGATGATGAGACTCTTCAACAATATCTTATAGGACCTGTGATGATATTACAGTATAAATTGAATTTTTGTTTGTTTGTTTGTTTGTATGGAGTCTGTCTAGGAGTATTCCCAGTGATCCCTGGAGAGCACAGGTAAGAACTGGAAGTCTTCTCAACCTGTGGCTGTTCAGGAGCAACAGGCAATAGTATCTACAGATTTCATTATTAGCAATCACTTAGCCAAAACCAAAGGTATGAAATACAGCCCGTGTGTGTGCCAGGAAATCTTGTCAGCTCAGTGCAGCGAGATTTTCTTCCACAGTGCAGAACAGCTCAGAAATTTCTAAGGTGAATCATCAAGAGTGTCCTTCGGTGAATTTTTATAATAAAGCAGGAGCATTACTAACACTTTCAATGATTTACGAGGGGTGTAGGAACTGAGCCTGAACATCTCCAGCACAGCATTCATTATTCATCCGTGTTAGTCAAGCAGAGCTCAGCCTTCCCTGTGCTGCACTGGGCAAGCAAGCAGCGTGTGATTATCCAGAAAGCCAGAGCCAGCCCTGCCACGTGAGGTGATGAGAACAGGGAGAGAGAAGGGCAGCTCTGCTCTACCATGTGATGCCAAACATGTCCCGGGACGTGGGAGTTCTTGTGCCACATCCCACTGTGTTCGCATGGGAGAGCAGGAGGTTATATCTCCCTTGGGGTTTTTTTCTTTCCTCTTCACCTCGCCTAAATCCAGCACATTTACCTGAGGGTTCACACCATCTCATTACAGTTCCTACACTTTAAGGTCACAATTTTAATGTGAAGTGTTTCTCTGACCTTGCTCCAGATTATTTTTACACACCAGGAATGAATTACTGCCATGAATAATGGTACTTTCAGATATTTTGTGTTAGGAAGATATACGGGAGAGCTTGGGAAACCAACTTCTTTTCAGTGGCTTAATAGAAGCAGATGAAAACAGGAAAAAAAATTAGCCTTTTTCACATTATACATTTTAACAGGAAAGCATGTGATGTGAAAGCATTTGTACCATTATCTAAACTTTCTTATACAAATCATCCCAACAGGGCATGAAATGAAGAGTCATAGTTTCATTCTCCTAAGCTTCCTCCATGAAAGTTTCAGCTTGGATAACCCAGTGTCTCACACCCTAATCAAAAGGGGTTTAAAAATGCAAGTGTCTAACATACATAATCAGATATAGATGTTTTATGACTGCATCCATAGGGATTTTTTGGGCTTATCCACACTAGCCCTAATTGATTGTGACTGTCCCCTCATTTTATTTTAGAGCAGTCAGAGAGGCCGGGTCAATTTCTTGCTAGAAAATTGAATTACATTTGCATTATGTTAACACAGGGTGACAAAGCAGCGTGGATATAAGGAAGGGTTAAAATCAGGCACAGAAAAATCAGTCTGACCCTGCTTACACACAACTTCCTTGTCCTGGGCTGTACCACTCAGGGCTACTGCAAACACAGATATTAAGCCTCCTTCCATTTTAAGCAGCGTTATTAAGAAGGCCTGAAAAAGTGGGACAACTGAGCAGCTTAATACCACTCCCACACAATGTGGAGACTAATCTCTCCTGTCTTTATTCGGGACGCTCCTTCTCCGGGTTCTCTGCCGACACCTTTCCCTCAGCCCCGTCTGGGCGAGGGAAGATCTGGGTCCTGCAGTGATTGAGGTCACTGGGGCAGCAACACAACCACGAGGCTGCAAACCACAGGCACCTGCTCCTGCTGCAGCCCAGCCACAGCCACTGCCTGACCCACATCGGGCTGGGCACCCACACGGGCTCCCAGCTGAGCCACACATCCCCACGGATGCCCCAAGGCCACAGAGCTTCTCGCTGATCCTCAGCTCTGTGAGAGCAGGAGGCTTTTAAGCATCATTTCCCACTAGGATCTCTGAACAGAGAAACGCCTCTACCCCTTAGCTAAGTGACAACATTAAATAGGCTACAACAACACGTTCCTCTCTGAAGGCTGTATGGAACAGGACAAGTCTAATCAGGGACTAAAGACTGAAGGCAAACATAAATAATCTTTATCCCAATGTCTCCTACACGCATTTTTGCTGATAAAGTTGAGCTCTAAATACGAAAGGCAATTTTAAGGAGAAAAACTTAAAACAGTTATCAATTAGTGAAGCTGGAGTCAAATGTAACAGTAATGAGTGCAATTAAAAAAATGCCAATTTGTTGCATCTTCTAGAGATGAGAGTCTCAGAGTAATAAGAGTAATGTACATGCTTAAGTATGATCAAGGTTAAAGTGACACCAAGGCTCATTTATTTTGTGTCCTCTGCCTTCTGAAATCCTCTCTTAAATCTTAAAACTTCAGTGACATCTGCTGTTGAAGACCTATATAATTGATTAGTTGTAATTTAACAGGTACTCCCTCTAAGTGAATTCTTCTTCCATGGAGTTTCTACTATTCAACTATATTTGCAAAGATTCCTACCACAGCTTTTTTATCCGATCAAAAAGCCTCTGAAACCAAGCTCTTTTGTTGTTCTGTTCATCAAACAAGGTGTTAAATCACTCTTACCTTTTTAAAGCAACAGAATTTTTCTCCCTGCCTTGCTCCTGCCCTCCCTTCCAATTTTAATACATGGAGATTGCACGAGCACGTGTTTAACTGCTAATAAATATATTCCCAATGTGTTCAAATCCATTCGTGGGCTACCAAAATGGAGCTAATGATCAAAAAGCAGCCATGACAAGAGAAAACATGATCCTAAAGCTTTGTAAACTAATGCTTCTGTGCTCTCACAGTAGCCTTTAAGGAGCAGGAGAGAGGAATTAATCTCTGGTCCCCTTTCATGTGTGACTTTAATGCTTCCAGGAACAGAACAGAAAGCCTTTAGTCCAAGCAGTTCAACAAATGCTTAAAGTAAGGCTAAAAGTCTGATTCTTCACCTCAGGGCAGAAACAGAATTATTCAGAATTAAACTCCCTGCACTGCAGGTCACACCTCCAATTATGTGATATGTTGATTTCTATCCTGGATAAAAGGTGTTTTGTCAACATAGTACTCCAATAACAAAGTATGGCCTAGCAGTAGACAGGATGCTGCTGTTTAATTGCATTTTTTTCTTGTCATCCTGACAAAGAACCTTTGTCACATTAAAATGAATGGCCTATGGTGCACTGGAGTTAAGGCCACAGAGTTGGGGGTCCAGAATTTTGCACCCTGCTTCTGCTCTAAAATTTGCTGCATGAACTTGAGTAAGGCCCAAAGCCAAATCTTCAGAAGCATGCAGCATTTCTGGATTACGCTTCAGACAGCAGATTTGTCTTACAGAAGTGTCCCCAGAGCAGCAACAGGAGCGACTGGAACATGGGAGTGGTTTGCACCCAGGAAGACCCAGGTGTGCCAAGCTGCTCACCCAGAAATGGGAGTGCTCAGCATGGAAGCATGCCTTGGAAATACAAATCTCCTGTCCCCTTTCACAGAGGTGGTGTGCTTGATACAGGAATTCCCCACTGTTCAGGCCCCGTCTCTTGGTATTACAACACTTGTTGGTTTGTTGGTATTGAGCTGTCAATAATGCAAATTAAAATGTGATGTAAAACCTGAATTACCACAGCCCAAAGCAGAAAGGGACTTTTCAATTTTATTTCATCAAAGCATTCCACAGGTTAGAAGTGACACTTGAAGGAGTGAAGAAAAGCAGCCCCACCAGACTTTCAGTCCTCCACGTCACTGTAAGCCAGTGGAATTTAAACAAATACTAAGCATAGGATTCTATTATTTATTTCTAATCTCTTTTAAACTGTGGCTGTGGCTGAAACATCCTTGAGCATTTTGACCTTGGATACAGCTGTAGTAAACAGAACTAGTTCAATTTAATGTTTTTTTCCCCATTGGAAGGGATCCAGGTCCAACTTTAGCACCATTTGGAGACGCTTAAGGGTTCCTGTACAGCTGCCTAGGCAGAGCAGGGTCCAAGAGTGTGAAAAATAATTGACTGAGGAAGAGAGACCTCTCTACCAAAGAGGTAAGCGTCAGCAATCCATAAATTTAAAGAACTGAACTAAGTGTGGTAGGGAATCTAAACTCCACTTTAGCAAATCCTTTCAGGAAAAAATTGATGAACAGTGTGGAATTACACAGGAAAAAAAAAAAAAGGAAAAAAAAAAAGAAGTCTATCTTCCCAAACTGTTTTTACAATGTACTTTAAAGTTGGCTACATTATGCATTGCTATATATTATTTCATTTAAAAGCTCTATTTTTCATAAGACTTTTTGCCAATATTTATCAACTGAAAAAAGCTGCTTTAATATGGAAAGCTTACTCCAAGGTTATTTCCCTATTTTTGGAATCAAAACCACAAAAGTGTTGTACCAGTGAGAGGTTTCTCTTGCACAAAGTAAGCAAGTATTGCTCAGTTTATATTTTGGACCTTGTCAGTTCTTTAATGAAGTATTGATTGTATTTTTACTTATTTGTATTTCTGTTAGGTTTCTTAAGCCATAAAAGACAAAAAAATTACAAAGTTATATTTCAAAAAAAGATATCTCTGATTCTCTAATTAAACATTTATTCTTATTCTCAATTAAATATTATAGTCTAACATATAAGTAATTAGTAATATTCTATTAGCATTATTTAACATTCTGCCAAGTCATATGATACATTACCCAAGAAATTTTCTTCCACATTTGGACTGTATGAAAAAGTCTTCTGTAACGGATTTGTTTTTCCATGTCAACAGAAGCGGGATATGGGTAATAATACACAGCTCTTCTAAAACTTCTGATATTCCAAAATAGCCTATAGATCCAAAAAAACCCATATTTCAGCTTATATGGCAGTAGATTTTCATTATCAAATAATTTACAGTGAGTTTAAGTCCAACTTTTGAATATATGCTCTTCCTTTAATAATTTTCATTAGCAATTAAAGACTTCATCCATAAGTGGAACACTTAAACACAAAGTCTCTGATTATCACCAAGACCTTGACTGCTAATTGCAAATTTTAATGAAAGTGAAACATTCCAAGGTTGACTTGCAAAAGCCACTGCAAGACTGTAACACTTCCTTCCTTGCTTCCATTTTTTCAGGACCCCATGGGACTCCAGCTGGGAGTCCCTGGTGACAGTTCTGCATCACATCCCTGATTTCATGTCCCCCACAGCCAGGCACAAAGGCACTCAGGCTGCTTTAGTCCTTGCTAAGAGGTCAGAGTACAGTAGGACACTGTCCCCTGAAAGCTGGGAAGGGGCTGAATAAAGAGGTGGGTAAAACTTGAAATACCCTGTTTTCTCAGGTTTGTTGTGAACTCTTTCACTTATTTACCCATCTGGTTTAGATATTCCTTCCCCCTTTCTGCATCTGCTGTAGTTGATGTGAAAAGCCTCCATTCGCTTTTCCATTCCCTTGAAGTTATGCCTCAAAGTTATCATCCCCTTTGAAATGGCTTAAACACTCTTTTTCAGTCCTTTGACTTGCAAAAATGACCAGAAATATGAGATCCGAGGGGAAACTACTGTGCCAATACCTGTTCAAGCCCAAGACCACCCAAACCAATCCGTGAGTTTGAGTAATGAAGCCTGGTGTTTTCATCTGAGTGAACTGTTAGTTCCATTACTTGCAAGTGAATATGAAAGAATACTTAGCTAAAGTTTCCAGCTAACACATTTATGACAATTCTGAGCGAAAATTTATCCAAACATTTCAATCACCTAAATGAGAATTTAAATGATTGCCCTGCAGAAGCCCAGCTCACTCCATTTGTGAGATAGACTGAAGTTTGAAACACCACAGTCCTAGAAACACCCTTGAGCACACTTCTTGAAAAGGCTGGAAGGAACAGATGGCTTTTGAACCCTGATGCTATTGGTGCTGTCGGCATGATGGAGCACTGTACCCTCATTTGCACTGATTGGGGTCAAATCAGCTCTAGCCTGTAATTTACCCTAACCACTGAGTCCTTTTTTCTAATTAGAATATCCGTCATTACCTATTCCTCCAGTAATGATAACCTACTGAACCCTAATGAATCAAGCCCATCTGCTTTGCTGTGCAAATCCTAGGCCATTTCACTGCTCAGAACCAGAAGAATTCACTGTGGCACACAAGCCAGCAATCACACGTGCTGCTCCTTGTATTGGGATGTAAATGGAGCAGTTATCCTGGGCTGGGCTGTGATTTTCTGCAGGATTTTATTACTGTAGGGTGTGTAAGGTCATTCCCATGAGAACCTTTGACAGCCTGCAGAGCTAAACACGAAATACAAAAGCACAGGCACTGTTCTTCAGCCGAGAATTGATGGTCTTGTGTGAAGGAGGGAGGTGAAGGGCACCCAACAGCTGCAGTCCATCCAAACCCCAACTTAAAGCTCCAGTCAGTTCATTCATTACAGACTGATTTCTCCCAGCTTTGACACCTGGGTTAGATCAGAGGCATCTGAGCATCACCCCACAGGTAACAGATGTGATCCTGGCAGCTCTTACACAGTGATGTTCAGAGCCCTCACAGTGCAATTATGTCCTGGAACGCTGCTGGAATGGTTCATTTTATCCTACCAAAGATGCCTTCCAGGCAGGAGCACTGTGGAAGGCCCACGTGCCATGTGTTAAGCTCGAAAACAATTTGGAAACTGCTGCTTATTTAAAGAGGATTTAACTACTGATTCCAGCTCATTCTGCCATGGACAGGAGCGTTTTGCAGGATAAAGAGGACAACAGCAGTTAGATTACTAACATTGCATCCGGTTTACAAACAGTTTTCACGGGTCTACATTTTGGGGGAGAGGAGATTAGCTGTATTTTTTCCCCCATAATTGTGCACAGTCAATATAATTTATTGACTTATATTTTTCCCTTCATGCTTTTCTTCTTGCTTTCATGCACAACTTGCTGTTTCTTTAGTTAAGACATCTTGAAAAAAGCTCAGGAATTAACCAAATGGATTCAAAATTTCTAGAAACAATTGTGTATTTGATCCCTGCAGTGACTACAGGAGTGCAGGAGGCTGCATTTTTCTGGAGGAGGTCTGTCCATCCCCATGAGCATGTTTTGGAATAGAACGTTATCGGCAGCCACAACGAGAGAGTTTTAGGGAATCTGGAGACCATGGCCATGTTCCTTGAACCCAAGGCATTGGCCCCACATTTGCCTTCTGAAAGGATGGCAAAGAAAGCACACACAACCTTCTAAATGATGCTTTTAAATGTTTGCCCATAAGTAATATTTTACTGTAAAACTGTACAGCAGCTGTAGTGGTACAGGGAGGCAACTTGAACTGGGAAAATGATTGATAGATTGGGAAAATTTAGAAATAACCCTTATCCTTTACATTATCCATTAACTCAGAAAAAAATCCTTATCCATTAACTCAGAGCAGATCCCAGGTGTCTGAATGAGTTACAGCAGCGCAGCAGAGCTGCACAAAAGTTGCTTACTTGTGCATATCAGCAGTGGCAGAAAAAATCTGCTTTGATCAGCCCCACAAGACCTTTATGGGAATATTCTCTTTCCTCATGATGGTGTTCAGTGACACACAGCCTAGTTATGCTGGCAGGAAGATTTGAATTCTCAAGACTGGATGCTCTGGGTTGGCCTGCAGTTATAATGGTGGCTGAGAGAGAATTGATTAAATTGTTACATTCTTTTGGCTAAAACGCAGTTGGGCTGACTTTATGTGCAGCTCAGGAGTGAAAAGAGATGCTTCCAGCTGTTCAAGTTCATCATAATTCACCCTAAATTAATCACCTCTATCATTTCCCAAGGGAAAGGCTTAGGAACATTTGGCATGTGAGACGTTTTCTGACCAACTCTGTATTCCTAGATCTTGACAAGAAACTCAAATATAATTTCCAGGTCCAGATATTTGTTTCTGGAGCATGAAGAACAAAAGGCTTGTTTCTGGATTTCTCCACTGCCAGTGGATCTGTGGATCTGAGTGAGCTGCCAATAAAACACAGATGCAGCAACAGCCCCCAGATATTTTGTCAGGATCAGACTGAGGAACAACTGGAGCTCTGTAATGACAGATTCCATACCAAGTTCTCCAGAAGGGATGCACCAGGGATGAATTTTTCTAGGGAGGGAGATTAGATCAACGCTGTCCAGCTGGCCTGACAGTCTCCTGGGTCCCACAAGCCCAAAGGCAGCAGGAACACCAGTGTCCCATTAGTATTAATTATGAAAAGAACAAGTTGCTTTCTAACAGCTTGATATACTACTTTCTTTCTAATCTTTCTAATCTGGAGTTAGCAAAGGAATGGATGGCAACTGCCAGCTCTGATACAACCTCAGGACAGGATTTGGTGATGTCTGTTGTCTTCTTACACAGCTGCACCAACCAGCCAGAGCTCGGGAAGTGTTTGGACAATGCTCTAAGGCACAGGGTGTGCCTCCTGGGGCCATGAATTGGACTTGATGGTCCTTGTGGGTCCCTTCCAGCTCAGGATATTCTGTGATTCTATGAACTGAACAGCAGGCTTTGCCTGGGTCTTAAATACTAGGTTACACTTTTTCATTTCCTGACTTCCCTGAAATTTTAAAACTCAAAAGCTGTGCTTAACTATTACCTATAATAGAATCCAGCTCTATTAACTGTACTGTAAGGAAATACGTTCATGTTCTCAGAATAATTATCATATCACTTAAAATAAAACTTGACCTATACTTAGTTAATCATATAATGGAAATCTCTTTGTACTTGTAAATCATGTATTTATACTTCTCAAACTTCTACATAAAATCAACATTTTATGTAGGGCTGAACTATTTTACCTATTGACTATTTGATATCATAATTGGGACTAATTCAGACAGAGAATTACCACACTGTACCCTCTAAAACAAACAAACCAACCAACCAACCAAAAACAACCCTAATGAAAAAAAACAAGATCTGGGTTTCTCTGGTGGGTTGACCCAGGCTGGACTTGAGGTGCCCACCAAAGCCCTTATCTGAAAAATATTAATGAGTTATTTCACCACAACTGTTACTGCTATAATTACACATATTATTCTCCCTTCTCTAGCAATGATAACTCACCTATGCTTATAATATTTCTGCTTCATCTTGACAGATACATAGATACTAACTTGATATTTTTGTGTTACCTTACTAATGTAGAGCTTGTAATCACTAAACACTTTGCAGTCAATGTGGTGCTTGACAGCAGCACCAGATAGGATGGAGTAAATCCAATTCAGCCAGTCACTATGGAGAAAAAGCTTCAGGTGGCTCTTGGCAGATATTCTGACACCAATGATGAAAAAGGGCGAATTCAGTGTGGTCTGGAGGTACAGATTTGCATAATATACTGCTTCAAGCTGCCCAAGCAGAACTAGAGTAGCTTTCAGGGTCTGTCTTCAAGGTGTTAGAATGGCAATAACAGGGGTTGCTCTAATGTTTTACCTAAAGCCACAGAGCTACAGTTTTCAGAGGAGCCTATGAGAACAAACATAGTGGAACATACCCATGGACACTTGATGAAATCCCTTGCAGAACCAAAGCTTTGGATAACAAATAAGATCAGGAAGACCTTCCTGCAAAAGTAAGAAATCCTATCCCAGTTCTTCCCGCACTAATTTCCAGACAGTTTGATATATAACCTTGGAAAGGAAGCACTATTAGCATATTGTGGAGCTGCAAGCGTTAGCAATTACCTCCAGTATAAGCACAGACAAACGTTTTGCCAGCAAACCCAAGGGCACACTTATACTGCAAAAGCTTTTACTTCCCATCAGCTTCAGGAATACTCCTGATGTTTCCCACAATGTCAGTTCCAGTAAGACTCTTTGTTTTCACACTTTTCAATTACCACAGCTGCGTATTAAGGTGCAGAGCACAAACTTTTTCTTCTAGACCACGGCAATGAATGTTTACAGAAGGTCTAAACTATTATTTACAGTAGTATTTGCTTATGAGTGTGAAAACAGAGTTTAAGTACACCAAGTCAAGCTCTGCAGTGCTGCCTGTGTGTTGTTCACCATTGGTACATTCTGTCCTTAGCAGGGAGCTCCTCTTGCACCATCAAAAGAGCAGGAAAAGCTTCTCCATGTGCTAAGGAAGCAGCAGGTCACAGGAACAGGAACCAGAGCCACACGGGTTAATGGAATGGGCCAGGGAATTGATTTGTCTGCAGCGATACAGCAGGATGGTGCACCACAGGATGACACTGCAGAATAAGGGAGTTGCACCCCAAGGGATCCAAGAGGAATTTTCCTGGTATCTGAGCACTCTGTATAGCTATCTAAAATAGATTTTAATGTGCTTATGAGACTGAAATGGACCTGTATAAGGGCATCCAGCAAATTCTGCATCAATAAAATGTTTGCCACACAGAAGTTTAACTTGCAAACGCTACAGAATTTTCCTTATATTTAATACAAGGGAAAACAGCTAAAGGACATTGATAGAAGATTAATCAAAGTTCCCCCCCACCCCAGTCTGTATCAGCACGACTGGCTGCAAGCTGGAATGCATTCAGCTCAAACGCTGCTTGATCCAATTTCCTAAACCAGCTTCTCTTTTCTTCTCTTTTGTCCATTGTATGTAAATAGCCTGAAAATTCGAGAAGCTACCTCAAATTGGATCAATGGGCTAATCTCCTGAGCTTTTGGCTCTCACCATCATCATAATTATGGCAGTAATAACAACAATCAGAACAGTAATAACAGTCATTTCTGCAAAGCCTTTACCCTGTGGCATCCTAAAATCTCCGTGGTCTGAAACCGGCGCGCTCACAAGGCCGGCTGCGGGAAGGCAAGGACACAGACGTCTTCCAGGGACCTGGCCAGCTGCACAAGGGTCATTTATTTTTTTGTCTTAGTCATTTGTTATCAGTCTGGCAGCTTCCAAGCCAGGAGAAAAACAGGCTGCTTGTGCTAGAAGCCTGACCCTATCCACTCCAGAATATTGTTTGTGTTACTTTCTTCATCTGGCTGTGGGGGCTGTCCTTTCCGAGACACCAGGTTCAGGAAGAACACTGTGGATGTTGAAGTTTCCTCCTGACCATACAAAGAAAGAGCAAGGAGGGCACTTTCTGCCCAGCAGCCTGGGGAGCTGTGTGGATATAGAGTATATTATTACCCTGGGAAGGCTCTCAGCCTCCCAAATGTCAGTTCCCAAGGGCACCGTGCAGCTCTGGAGGACAGCAGAGCATTAGGGCTGCCTCACCCTAGGCCACAAAGCAGATTAAAGCTCCCTCTATCTCCCTGAAGCACCCTTGATTAGTTTAAGCCTGGCTACATGCAGTATGAGGAACACATTGCAGGGTTAACTCTGCCAAGTGTATCACAGCTCGTGGGAGTTGTTTGAAAATACCCAAACACCAAATCCGACCTAAACAAACAGGAACAGAAAATTCGAGGAGAAAAGGAAAAAAGTTTCAGCAGTTAGCACGTGAACAGAGCACGCTGTGCATCTGCTCTTGAGTTACTGCAATGACATTTGTAGTTAAATTGCCAGACCTAAATGGTGATGCAGTAATTATAGTTTAGGAGCTTTTTCTATTCAGAATAGCCATTTTCTTCCTTTTATAACTGTCTCAAACTGTTCAATAGCCTGAAGTAGATAATGTAAGTTCTAGCCCAGAAATACTAAATGAACAGCATAGCCATTTTTAATTAGGTGAGTAAAGAAAGTTTAATTTTAAAGTACCCCTTGCCTCATGCTCCTGTTGGTACATCCATCTACCTAACCCAGATCTGCCTCTTCCTAGCTCGCAGGCCTGCTCATGGCAGCACCTAGGGATGGGAGATTAACACTTCTTACTGCACCCAAGGCCTTGTCCCTTGCACACACGGAGTCTTTAATGACCACCCTGATCACAAACAGCAGGAATCAGCGTAGGACATTTTAATAAACTGCCCTGCAAACATGGGGTACTGGTGGGGTGTGCAGGTTTTGGAGATTTCTGGATGAGTCACTTTTTTCTCTGTGACTTTCCAGTCACAAGTGCTTCAAGGACAGAGATTTTTTCCTCAACTAACAGATAAGCTGCATCAATACCTGGTGCTGCGATGGGGTTTATGTACAGAGGGATGCCAGGATGTATAAATCCTTGGCACTCAGAGACCTTAGAGTACCAAAGAGCTCCCATAATCTGCATATCCTGAGAGACTGCACCTGCAGCAGCAGGGACACAACCTGGGCTACCCTTGCTGGACACTGCACGCTGAGGGCAGTTTTGCCCCACAGGAGCTGGGGAAGCCCCGGGGTCAGGCTGAATGGCCCCAGAACAGCTCAGTGCCTTTCAGGTCCTGCTCAGTCTGACCTTTCCCTGACACTATTAAGGCCTGTAATTTATACCTGCTGGTGTACAGGCTTCCAGTCAATCCCCTTCCAGCCCGGGTGATTAACCCCAATTCCTTGTGCTGGAAGCTGCTGTGGGACCCAGGGGAGAGCCAAGCCCAGCTGCCCTTGTGCTGGGAGACAGGTGGAGCTGGTGGTGCAGCCCCTGCACAGGGAGAACAACAGCTGGAGCCCATTCCCACATCACCTTCAGGAAACCTGCTCCCTGATGTACTCCTTCACTGCTTGGCTTTTTTCAGTCCTTCCTTCCTTCCAGCTCTGCTACAATCAAAGCCCTACCCAGACCTCCTGAAGTCAATGGAAGATTCCCATTGAAGCAGTAACTTTGAAGGGGTTTTTTTCCCATAGTCAATTTATATTTGAATTAACATTACAAATTTTCTACTGTATTAATTCAATCATTTAAGTCCTTTTATGCAGTTCAGTAATTAATTTCAATTCTCAATAAGGGCTTTCATTAAAGTATTTGTATTGTTGAAACCTTATTTCTACAAAAGAATGGGGTGTTCTCTGGAAAGATATTTAAATGGTTCCTCAATTTTAGATAAAGTTACAGTGTGATTGCAATTACTCACTCTATACTAGTCAATTTAAGTTTTATGATGTTTCCAGGCCCATATCTAAAATTAAAATGAAGGCTGACTTCTTTCACAAGCTCATACAGGAACTGCTTTGTTGCTGGCTCCTTAGTAGCCAGTTGTTTTGATTTGAATTCACATTGCGCACAGATATCTATAACAAAATAATTTAACAAACTTGTATGGTCCACTTAATAATTTCACATTTTAAAATAAACATGAAGTACAGGTGACTGCCAACTTTTTATTTTTATATTGCCTCAGCAGCATGGGATTTAATTATTCTACTGAGTTTTACAGATAATTGAAATCTTTTTTGTTCCCTTTTTCTTATGTGCCTGTGAGGCACTGACCAGCGCTACAGCATTTTATGCACACGTATCAAAGGCTGTGAAAAACCAGCATGTGAGATCCCAATTCTCCAGGCTCCACATGGGGAAAGGAGCAGGGAAAAGAGGTTGCCTTGTAAAACCTTTGTGCTTTGAAGTTGTTTTTACAGACCTGGTCTTAATCCAGACTGTGCACAGCCAGTACAAACTGGAACCAGCCTGGGGGCTCTCAGCATCTACTGTGCTCCTTATGTGCTCTGAGGGGGTGAAGAACAGCAGGAGTTCAGTGCACTGACTTCCACCCTCCCTCCTGTATCTCCCACCCTGCCTGCCCAAGGCTGGGCTCAGAGATGCTCACTCAGGGCCTTAATTGCAGCTCCAGGCTTTCTCTGTTCTCCCCAAATCCTCTGCACCTCATAGGAGATCAATGAGAGGGAACCATTAAAAACAAGGTGAAAGAAAGCAAAAAAGAAAGCAACGACTCTACCCTAAGGTATGGGATGGGGGAAAAGGGGCTCATTCCTAAGGGGCAGTGCTGACCTGAGCTGCAGCACCCTCTCATGGGCCTGCTCTCCCTGCTGGCTCTTCCCAAGCACCCTTGGAGCCCAGGGCTGGATGGTGTTGGGCTTCTGGATGGTGTTGGGGAAGCAGTAAGAGTGGTGTGGGGAGCTCTGTGAAGTGATGCAGTGTCTGAGCATGGACTCCCCACCCTGAAGGCAAAGAATAAAGCTTGACCTCTCCCTACACAAATGGTGGTTGCTCTGTCCAGGCTCTGGAGAACCAGGATAAGTCTTTGTGCTTATTATTTAACTTCCTGTGTTGCTTTTCAGAAGCAAGCAATTTTCTTCTTCCTAGAGAAAGAGTAGAACAGGTATTTATTCTGTAAGAACAAACACAATTTTTTTGTCTGAGAAGGAATAAAAGGGCAGCAGTAAACAGCAAAGCTTCAGATTCAATAAGCCACTTAAAGCAGCTGTGCTGCTGCCTCCAGCCAGCAATGTGCTCATTTCAGCAGCTGTGTGGCATGAACAGAAGCTGCTCCCTCTTATCTTCCAGCTAAATCCTGGCCTATGGGGTTTAACCCCATAAAAATGCTGTACTGTTCCTCCAGGGGAAGGTGATTGCTTCCTCCCTGAAATGCCTCAAACCACACAAACAAGACACGAAACCACCAGAATTTGCATAGCTTCTTCTGTAGACACTGAGAGTGCCCAGGGTCTCTGCTGGGGGCTGGAGAAGGGAGCCTGACCTGCCAGCTTATCCCAGTGTGAGATCCCTCGGCAGGGAGCTGTGGGCCACAGGGTGAGGAACCAAAGAACGGCTGCAAGGCAGAGCAGGGCTTTCTCTGCAGAAGCGCCACATCAACAGTGCCAGATTTAGGGTCTGATGGAAAAGGACCGTGGCTTGATACTGCAGAAGCAGCTAAAACTCCAGCAGAAGTTATTTTACAAAGTCTTAAGCATTACACCAACAAAATAAAATGCAAAATGTTACTTCTACCACTCTCTAATTAAAAGAAATAAGCAAAATATTCCAGCTGCAAAGCAAAAAGTGTCCAGAACAGTTTGCATTCCTTTATGCTAAATAAAATCTTTTTGGACATAGGAAAAACATTTTCTAGATATAATTTACACAGTCATCTCCCGTAAATTGCTTTCCAGGTTTTGCTAAATGAGATAGTTTATTGGATACCAAATCTATATGAATTGTCTCTGAGAGTTTCCTAGGGAGGTGTACAGAAAAGAAATGTAGAAGTGACTGTTGTGGAGCCATTGCAATTTCTTCCTAATGAAGGGAGCTGTTTAACAGCATGCACTGTGATGGGGTTTTATTGCCTGTACGAACAGGGCTGTTAAGTTCTACTTCAAGGGGACAGAGTCTGCAGGGCACCTGACACTACAGCCCCAACACAGGAATAAGGTCACCCTTATGATACAAAAAATATTTTCTAAGATGAGGAATTTTACATGAGAAAAATGAAAATACAGTTGGAGGGGCTTTCTTTCTCCTATCTACTGAACTAATGATATTTCAGAGTATTGAAGAATGCCTTGCAATCAAAAGCTGAAGCATAAACTCTGAAAGCTTCTTTTAATAGCAAAATCCCAAGAGACTGTTCACACATTTTCTTCTCTGTGCTGCAATCCATTGCTTAAAAATCTGACAGTGTTTCTTCAAATTGGGAAATCATAGCAAAAATAGAGGTTAGAAGTATTTCCAGATGCAGCCTTGTAATTAGCATCAACAGCTACTTAGAGCATTTTGCTAATTATGTCACCCAAATACATGCAAATAATATGAAAAATGGTGGGGGGGACACATTCTTAGCTGCCTTTACAGCACAAGGAGATTATCCAATTAGACTAAGAGATGCCTCTGGGCTAATCCCTGCCTGGATGCTCAAGACAGCCAGGCATTTTTAGAAACATTACTGATTGTCTGGAACTGTAATTTAGCTATGAGGCTGCATGGATTTTAAGGCTAGGGATGGGGAGAACTCCCCATCCAGCCAGGATGTGAAGGTAGATGCTACAGAAAAAGCTTTCCAGTACGGAGAGCTGGTGAAACAGAAGCTTCAGGGGATTGGTAACAGGATAGCAAGCTTTTTACCTTTATGTCACTGGTTCAAACCTGTCCAGATGGGAGTTGAAAGTAACCAGAGGCCCTGACAGCTGGCTAAATGCGTTTGTATTCTCAGAGCAGTGTTAATGGATGAAGCCTCTCCTCCAGGCACCACGGCAGGTGTGAGCACCTGCTCAGAGCAGGGGTTCCTCCTGGGGGCACTGCAGTGACAGGGTATTAGTTACTCCAATCACCAGTGCAAAGCCCTTTAAGAGACTGAGAAGTGTTCTGCAGTGCACGGCATAGATGCTCTATGAACCTCACCTCAGCAAGCAGCTCCCTTTGCTTTTCCTCACACCATCTGAAACCACAATGAGGCAAACTCACTCATTGCTGTCTTGGCCACCATTCTCTTTGATTCTAGTGTGAGCAGGGCAGAGCTGCTTCACGTTTCAGCTCCTCCTCAGACAGCAGACTAGCTGTAAAGTCTAGCCCAAACTGCGAAAACAAGCCTGGGGCAGCAGTATCAGTTATAGGGCTCTCTGTGATTATGTGGCACTTTACAACATGATTCCCTTCTCCTCCTGTGCTCCCGGCACATGAAAGCTCCCAGTGTTGGGAGCTGAACTTTGCTGACCTACCAGGCACACACCAGGGCCCTCAGAGGGGCTCACAATGAATCTTTATTTTGTGTGTAGCTGTGTTAGACTGCACAGGAGAATAAATGGCACAGCTGTGAGGATTTATGGCAGACCGCATGCACGGCTTCATGGTGCCATGTCCTGGATGCACAGACACACAAGCAATTTCTGTCACAGCGTAAGGAGGAGTTGTTTTCACCAGCCTTATTAATCCTGAATAAATAATGATGATAATCACTCACTGAAAGCTTATAGTTTAATTAACTTACAGCTGTTCCCAAGAATCAAAGGCAGAAAAATACAGTTGAAGTATTAAATAATAGCTACAGTTACTCTTTCAGGGCAATTACACAGTACTGAAGACATACAGCTCTTACTGATTTTGGAGAGAATTGTGTGGCTTAAATGCTATGTAAGGCTTTGAAAAAATCTAGGGATTAGAAAAATCCATCTGACTTGGTCAACATGCTGAGCGTCCAAGAGCAGTAGTGAACATTTAGGGCAAATAACCGAGGGAAAACAGGTTTAAAAATTATTGAAATTCCTAAATTGCACTTAAAGATTTGAGTTGTACAGAGATCTCCAGACAAACCTCTGACAGAGGCAACTGAAACTAGGAAATTCAAGAATTAGTCTAGCAGTACAAGGAGGTAATATCAGTAAGGATTATGTCACAGTTTAGTATATAATACAGCAGTGCTCTTAAGTGATACCTAAATACCCCTCAGTGACTCAAGGCCCCACCTCTGGAAGTGAGTTTGTGCACAGCTGAGCACCTGATTTCAGAGTCACAACGTGGCATCATGGTCCTGTTTTGTAAAGCAAGCACTCCACCTTTACTTTTCATGTTGCTAACTGTCTTTCAAACACAGGAGGGCTGTTCTGTCCCTGGCAGTGGAGATAATCTTCCCAACTCGCACCTTGATGGAGTTTCTTGGGGGAGATTATGCTGCAAACAAAGACAGTCATGGCAGTATAGGTTGATATGGGAAATATCTCTAGGTTTTGTTTAGATGCTCATTTTAGAAATAGTAGTGGGGCTCATTTTGTCCACTACTCTTGTGTTCTCTATCAGTTAGAAGGAGTTTTAACACAGAGAGAAAACATGAAGCCTTTCTGTCTGCCAGAGGCCCATATCTGGTACAGAACAAGACAGGAGTGGCAGAGGAAAGCACAGGAGTGCAAACCCAGTAAAAGAGCACTGATTGCTGCCTGTCACGATAATCCCAGCACAATATCAGCATTGTCTGACTCATAAACCTCTTCATTTGGAGTTGGGACACAGGACACTGTGGAAAAGATTCAGATGGAAATTCGCATAGATTTTTTTCAGTGGAACTTTTGCTAATATTTATTATGAAAAGCCCAGAGGAATTTAATAAATTGGTCGTACTGAAATCAAACATAACAAGAACTTTGCCAAAGCCAAAGGGCTGGTGAAAGTTGTTGTGGGCCAGCCAGAAGGGAGGTTTGACATCTCACTGCCCAGGGGTCAGAGGCACTAGACTGTGAAAACAGCCAAAGGAGAGGTCAAAAGTATCCCATGTGCTAGAACACAGCAGGGGAAAGACGGGAAACTCAAACCAGACTTAAACCAAGACCAAGTCCTTGTCTCAGCATGCCATGAGTGTGCAGGAAGGTTTCCTGAAGATGGAGGGGAGCACGGCACACTAACGGAGATGTGAAGGGGCTACAGTCTGAGGAGGAGGTGTACTGCATGTGGAAGGGAAGGACTGGATCCTTTAACAGCTTTCATTCAAGGTCAGCTTGTGAAATACAGACCCCTTTTGTACATAAGGACATCTACAGATGTCTACACGATAGCCACACAACAGGCACCACCCTGAGTCACAGCAGGACATGGTGGTGCCCACAGCACTCAAAGGAAAACCCCAAAAGCTGTGCTAAGGTGGACACTGAGATGGTGCCAGCAGGACTGGCCAAGGGAAAGGATCACAGAGGAGAAGGGTGTGAAGTGTACACATAAGGCAGTGGTTACCTGGGGCTTTGCAGGCAAGATTTCCTGCAACCAAGCTGTAGAAGAAGAAGAAAATGGGATCAAAACTCCAGTGATCTTGCCAGCAGCCTCTGAGACCATTCCAGAAGAACTTTCCAGCAGACTTTGCTGAAAGGCTAGACAGTGACAGGGTCACAGAGGGCAAAGGACAGACTGGGGGAGAAGAGCACAGGGAGGGATGTGGAAGGCAGCTGACTGGCCCAGAAGGATGAAGAAGGTGTGCTTGATATGAGCTCTGAGGTGTTCAAGAGGCTTTGGCAGCACAGGGAGAGTCACTGGAGAAAAAGCAAAGCCCCAGGACCAGGCTGGGAGGAAAGGGACCTCAGCCAGCAGGGACAGACAGCAGCCACATCACAGCTCCAAAGCAGGGAGCAGGCAGAAACTGGAGAAGCAGGCAGAGATCTTGGGAAGGTTTCTGAACATTCTTTCCCATTTTATTTTACTAGACACATGCTTCACATTGGCCAGGTCGAGTTCCAGCTTCCATTATAACACCTCTTTCACTTTCTGACACCCTCTCACTTTCTGAAACAAAATCCTTAAAGATTGCAGCTTCCCACGTTTGGTTGCAGCTTAGGGGGTGGAAGGTGCAGAGTGCTGAGACTCAGCAAAGGACTGTGGTTGTTGCACCCCACTGGGCTGCATTTCTGAGGGTGCCTCCACACATCCACGATTTACCATGCTCCATATGCTGCTGGCAGTATTTATTTGACAATTAACACCCAATAGGGAGGTGGTGTCACAAGTCGGATGAGAAGTGACAGGATCCACCTGGCATTTGAACCTCAGTTCTCCACTTCAATCCCATCTGATTTCAATCTTAAACTGCATTTTGCTGATGAATACTTGGTTGTTGCTTTTACTATTCATATTATTACACATACAAAACAGGAAGACAAAAGGATAAACACATTTCTATATGAAATATATCTTAAAAATACCCTTCTAATGCTAGAGGAAAGAATTTCCCAGATGTAATATAAACTTGTATTAGAATTCAAGCTGAAAACTGCCACCATTATTTCTTTCTAGCCTCTTTTTCTAACAATGTATTCTGAAAGCCCTATTTTTTCCTGGCAAGAGTTATATTCCACTCTTCCACAGGTAGCTACTCCCAGATGGGAATACAAGGTTAGACTAGAGAAGTTAACAAAATGGCAATAACACATTTAAAAAAAAAATTCATGCGGGTCACAACTTTGCAGTGAAATATTACAGTATTAACCTTTGTTTTGCAGAGGCTGGGAGGGGAGGGGGAACTAAAACCAATGGCGCTGTCCCAAAATGAGCTAAAGCAGGGAGGCTTGTTGCCTGCATCCCTGTGTCCAGCCCCCACTCCAGATGCCACCCAGGCTCCAGATGCCACCCAGGCCAGGGGGACACAGAGGGGGACACAGAGGGGGACACAGAGGGGGACACAGAGGGGGACACGGTGCTGCTGGCACAGAGCATCCTCCCAGGGGTTCAGCAGCTGCAGTCTGCATTTTCTCCCAGCCAGGAGGAAGCTGCTTGTTGGAACAGGGATTACATGGTGAGGCCGTGCCTGGGGCTCCCAGAAATGGGCAGCAGCAGCAGGGAGAGGCAGAGCCTGATCTTGCTCTGAGCTTGTGCAAAAAGCCTGGCTGGAAAGGGGCAGAGGAGGGGGGTCTGATGCCCCTCCCAGTGCAGGACAGGCAACATCTGGCAATGAGAGATGGATTACACCAGCTGTGACATAATAGGAAGTGAAGTGGCAAGAGGATAAAAATAGCGAGTGAAAATTCCATGTTTGGATGCAGGATAAACACTTCAGATTGATGCTTTCAAGCACTAGCTTGAAATATGCATTCCTTAAAGGATTTTTTTTTTCCTAATGAAATCACTTCACAACTGCTTTTATAGCTTCATATTTACAAAAAGCCTTATTATTATCATTAATTAATTTCTACAAAAGCTGTCATCAAGGACATGAAACAACATACACTGCTAATTGAATACTGAATAAAACCAGCAGTCATTTACATGACCGGCAATTTTTGAATTCAAATGTTTTCCTCATAAACCAAAACAAATTTGCGGTGTGAGGATAACAGCATTTCTAATTGGTTTTTGTCTGTTAGAAGCCTCTCCATTATCAGAAGTACAGCTTCTATTCTAAACTTTAAGCCCAACCTGACAGCTTGAGAAAACTTTTTCCGATATTAACCTTTCATTTAGTACCCTCTGCTGGCCAAAACAAGCACAGACAGGGAAGCCAAAACTCCAACACCCAGCAAGGAAAAAGATGCTGGAAAACCATCGGTGACCTTCAGCTGGGATGACCTAATCTGTCACAGGGGAGAAAGCTCACAGGCACACTCAACCCGAAGGAGAAAAATCAATACAAGGCAATGCAATGCATCTCCCGCACCATAAGCAGATTTTCGCAGTGCAGGAAGTGACACAGGAGCTCTCAGATGTACCATCAGCTCTGTTCACTTGCCTAGCATTAGCTTTTGTTAAAAATAAAATTGCTGCTTAGTCACCTGGAGAGAATGGTGAAAGCGTGAGGCGTTTGTCTGCTCCTTCCTCCTCCTTCCCAAGGAGAAATGTATGTGAATCACACCATAACCTCATCTTCCCTTCTCCTCCCTTTCTACAGCAAAACCTTTGGAGTGAGAAATTTTTCAGCAGCTATTGTGTATGAAGATTTCTTGCCCCGAGCTGTAGTGCCTGCAGCAGGAGCCCAGAAGATGAGTGAGCAGGCAGGGAGCACCCCCCTGCCCCTGCAGGCTCCGAGGGTTTGCCCTCAGGTGACAGGAAGGGTCACCTCTCTCCACACTGACTGTGAGCAGACCCAAGGGTCATCCCTAATCCAGCAGGCTTTAATGTATCACAAACACATGAGCAAGGTAAAATCCGGGCAATTGCCCTCTCTCCTAGACTTTACCTGTCCCTTCAAACTGCCAGGACAGCTGGCTTGGCTCCTGAGAGAGTCACCAGCCAAGCAGAGCAAAACATTTGTCAGGCTCAGCTCCTCATGCAGGGCTCCAGTGCAACCTCTGTTTTGACCTGTCACACAGTTTGCTGAGCAATGCACAGCAATGTTCAAGCCCTTTCCTAAGCCTTTCACTAATCAGTTAACGACTCTTCAGTGCTCATGGTTTAAATTAATTCATTCTTTTCGTTGGCATTATACAGCATTTATTGATTCTGTGTTTAATTTGCCATTGGAAAGCACTGAGATCTGAAAGCTCCTTGGAGTTCCTATCACGTCCATCTCCCTTAACCCTCAAAAAAAACAAACCAGTTCCTTGCATTTTGTGCAATTTAACAGAGGTCTTAAAATATTGGCTATGTCATAGTTAATGCAGCTTTGTGATGAAATTTAACTAAAAACCTTTTCATCACTTTGTCTTTTAACCTGTACATAAACCAGGACATTGCTTTAATCCATAATAGCTTAGTACTTTGATAAGCTCTTAAAAGTGGTTTTGGCAACAGATTTTTTTGAGGATCACAAGCAAAGTATGCCTTTGTCCACTGTTTCAATGGTGCACTCAAAGTTCAGCAGATTAGGGGAACGTAATTTCCTCTGAGGAAGCCATTATTCAACCAAGGTTGTAGAATCACAGAATAAGATGAGCTGGAAAGGACCTTCAAGGATCCCCAAGTCCAACTCCTGGCCCTGCCCAGGACAATGCCAGGAGTCACACCCTGTGCCTGAGAGCATTGGCCAAATGCTTCTCGAACTCAGCCAGCCTTGGAGCTGTGACCACTGAGCCTATTCCAGTGCCTGACCACCCTCTGGGTGAAGACCCTTCTCCTGACATCCAACCTCAACCCCCCCTGGCACAGCTTCAGGCCATTCCCTCGGCTCCTGTCACTGTCACCACAGAGCAGAGATCAGGGCCTGTCCCTCCTCTTCCCCTCACAAGGAAATTGTGACTGCAGTGAGCTCTCCCCTCAGTCTCCTCCTCTCCAGGCTGAACAGACCAAGGGACCTCAGCTGCTCCTCACACGGCTTTCCCCTCAAAACCCTTCACCACTTCCACTGTCCTCCTTTGAACACCCTCTAACAGCTTTATATCTTTCTTATATTGTTGTGCCCAAAACTGCCCCCAGCACTCAATGTGGGGCCACCCCAGAGCAGAGTGGGACAATCCCCTCCTTTGACCAGCTGGTGATGCCTGATGCCCCCCAGGACATGGCTGAAAAATAACTATTCAACTACTCCTTCAGCCAAAACAAATGGTGGTTGAAGTCAGACTTGTATCTCTGAACCTTTAAATCATTCTTGATTTCTCACATTCTTAAAAATACACAGAGTATACCTGAACTGCCACTATTACTGCCTTCATTGTCTAATTTTATTCCTTTCTTCCCTTTTGGAAATATTACAGTGGGGAATCCACACCTCAGAGCAGAAGAGAAATCACACATGTGGCCAATAAGAGCTCAAAAAGCTTCATTATTGACACCTTGCCCTGGCACAGCATGCTGAAGCACTTTTCCACTAAATCTTACAGTGAAAATAAGAATAGATTCCTCCTGTTAAATAACAAACACATCACTTCTAGAAATTGGGCTGGCAGAAAGTTCTGTTTCCTTTTCCAGATGTGCTTCTCTCCTCTTAAATGCAATGCATTTCATTTCCAGGTGCATTACCTGAGGCCCAGGGGATGGGAAGTCACCTCCTGGAGGTGAAATCTCTGGAGATCTCCCCCATGCTTCTCTCAGAGGGGCTGAAGTCTGACACAAAGAGCTGCTGGGCTGAGTGCTCAGCAGGCAGCAGCACCTCCTGGAGCTCCAAGCTGGGCTGAAAGTACAACAGCAGGCACCTTTCAGCTACACGTTTACTCCCCGAAGGCTTTTACACAGCCACCCAGTGAGGAGCACAGTGCTGGGGGACTGGATTCGGGTTACAGCTATTCCAGTCAAAAAAAAAGTCAAAAGTCTCATGTTTAGCACCAGTTACCTCCCTTTTGGCCCTGTCAAGTCAAATTCATGAACTCTAATAGCAACTATTCTCTAGCAGCAGAAGAGCCAATATATTCTTGGCCAAATTTCCGTGCTGTTAATCTGTTTTAGTAACACAAATTCCAACCTAGAACAGGGGTGCCTTAAACTCCAGTCTCTTCTATGCATTTCTGCAGATAAAAAAGTAGGAACAAATGTTTTCTATCAAATATTTGAACCTAAGCAGGTGAGAAGCAGAAAAAGAGAGCAGAGGAAGGAGTGGAAAAAGAATCAAGGGAACACATGAAAAAAAATACCAATTGAAACGTATGAATGACATAAGAATATTGTGATTTTTCCTCCCCCCATCTGTTTCTCCTCTATCACTTACTTCCCTTCCAAACACCATTTCTGTTACCTTCTGCTTTACTTTAAGGGTTCCTAAATTGAAAGCCATGCCCTCAGAACTGCTTGACTGACTTACAGATCATAGAGACCTTGAAAGCAGCCCCACTGCCTTGTGCCTGCAGAGTTCAACTCTCCACAGAGAATATGCCCACCAAGAGCTCAGAGTAACAGCTGAAACAGTAAATACTATTAGGGAGGACAGAGAGCTCCCTGGTACCCTCACGGGTCCTGATAGAGCAGGCCAAGGCCAGCTATCCAAACCACAGTGTCCTAGAGACCCTTGAATTTTAACTCAGACCTTAGAAGACAGGCCTGCTTACCTATACTAAACCCTTTTCTCTGGTTTCTGGCTTTCCAGTTATTAGGATTTGCTCAGATCATGTTTCTCTGCAGCCATATGGATTTTTTTTTTTTTTTACACAGAAGTTGTAAATAAAACTCATAAGAATTCCAAAGAAAGCCAGACTTAGCAATCCTCTGGCTTTCTTTCAAAACTAAACTTACTTTAATTGATATTTAGCTCAGAGGCATGTTGCAAACACTCCGGGCATTGCAGTGTCCCCACAATTCTTCAAAGAGAGCAAGTCTGTTATTTTCCATGCTCTGAGTCCTGTGACACAGATGGGAACAAGAAGGTTAACCTGGATGAGTGGATCAGCTGTTTGGTGGATAGCTCAGAAACCTGGTAGGAGGATTTCACATCAGCAGCAAATCCCCAAAACATTCCATTAGCAGGGGAATCAAATAAATAACCCCTGCTGGGACCCCTGGGTCAACCAAGCACATGCTTGGAGTTTCAGTCTACAGGGTAGATTTGTTATACATATATTTAATTATCCCACAGCCAGAAGGCGACAACATTACCTGGTTGATGAGCTATTTAAAACACCTAGCAGTCCATGGGCTCCCAGAAATCAGCCATTCTGAGTGCCAGCAGCACAAAGACAAACCACAGGGAATAAAAGAGTTATTGAGTAGCCAGGAAACAAGATGGTTATTAAACATGTAAAGGAGACCTTTAATTACTTGCAGCAGTTGTGGGAAACATTACCAGTTGCATCTCTATCACAGATTTAAATTTTACAAGTCATCACTGGAAGGCTGTAGTCAATCTTGAATTTGTTTTTCAAGCCAGTTCAAAGAAAAGTTTAAATATGGAAATAAATACTGTCTTTTCTATGCAAAGAAGAGAATATTTTTTTATTTCTACCAGCTTCATACTTCCACCAGATTATCTTTAAAAAAAAAAGCTTTTAAAATACAGCTGCAATCATCAGGCTTGAGAGGTATTACAGAATACGGAACCACGCAACGGGATTAACTCCTAATATCATCCAGCTGAACAGCATGAGCTCATCTGGGCTTAACCTTCTGAATCCATTCCATTTGTAGGACCCAAGCAATACCAATAAATCACAGCTAACAAGCATGCAGTTCTTGTTTTAAACACTGAGAAGGTTGGAGGACTTCCCTTGCATCTCCATTAAGGAACCCAATTTTTCCTGGAGAGGGCGTATTTATTCATTCACGGCTACAGTGCTCCCATTAGTGCCAGGCAAGGGATTCATGAGGGATCTTCCAGTGCAGCACATCCCTTGGAGCTCCCAGATTGGCCATGAACACACCCCATTTCTCTCCAGCTCATCTGTGAGCACGGGGCTGGCAGGTGACATGCACGGCCATTTAGCATATGGATCTGGGGACACAGGTCCCTGCCCAGCCCCAGTGACACACAGCTTCAGGAAATTACTTACAGCACATGGTGGAGAACGAGCAGAGAGATGGGAACAGCCATGAACCCCAAACAGGGAGGAAGAGGGCCCCACAGGAATTAATCTGTGTGGATGGGCTGCCAGCAAAGGGAGAGTGGAATACAGGAGGTAACAGGCAATGCCAGTGCCTCAGGTATGAGTTTCCACAGTGAACCTCTGACCAGAAAATCTGAGGAATTCAAAAAGACTCAAACCGTTCTCTTTACTCTGCCTGCAGCCAAGCTGATAAAGTGAATTAAAAATAAAATTGGACATCAGGGTTCAGGAGAGCTTTGTGTTTGGTAGAGAAACAGGATGATACCAGTGGAACATCCAAAAAAGCTCTTTGCTGTTTTCCTGTGACTGCTGGCCCTGCCCAGTGTCTATAACATCTCAGTCCTCCACGTCCAGCTGGAGTTAAGTGGAAGCTTCAGAGAAGTGAGACCCAGGATTCCAGTGAAGCTGGACACACCAATGCTCATTTCTGTGCACTATGGGGCAGCCTTTGGACATCCCATCCCCTGAAGGAGCTGCACTGCCACCCCATGAGGAGGGCACAGAGGGAGACACTTCAAAATATTTGCTGACCATCCATCCCACAGGAAGGGGTAACACAGGACTGACCCAGCAAAATGGATCTCTCCCTGCTGCCCCTTCCTCAAATCCCCCATCTCCACATCTGAGAGCAGCCTTCCCACTCCCAAGTGCCCTCCAGCACTCCCTGCCCATCCAAGCCCAGCAGTCAAAGCAAGCCCAGCCCCTGGTTCCCTGTGCTGCTGCTCAAACCCCTGGCACCAGCCCTGGGTGCCCAAGTGCCTTTGCAAGAGCTGGGAGGACTGGGAGAGAGCAGGTACCTGCCTGAGCCCTCTGGCACCTCTTGGCCCTAAGAAGCTTTTAGGAAATGGGCATAATGCTGTCACTGGGGAAAGGGAATTAGTGCTCAGAGCTAAGGGCAGACTTAGTGCACCATTTCATGGCTCTCAGGAGTGGGGAGCCAGCTGGCTGCCAGGCTCTGAAGGAACAAGACTACAAGGCTTTCCTTTTAATCCCCTTTGCCCTTTCAACAGGCTGGGTCTAGAAAAATAAGTGTCCAGTGCAGTGGGACACAGACTGGAGGGAAGGCTGTCAGACAGGATGCACCAGAGGCACCAAACCAGACACAGAACCAAGTGTGTGGACAGGACTGTACAGTCTGACCTGCCCTGGCAGCTCTCTGCTCACCTTCGGCTGAGAACAGGACTCACTGCTTAAAAAAAGGCAGAGAGACTTTCAACTTCAGTTTCTAAGCTCCCCCAGCACGTTCCACTTTGGCACATTGAGGAAGGCTGCAGGGGAAGGGCCAGGCAGGGCAGCCTCACTCCACATCCACCTTTCAAGTCTATCTGTGGGAAGGCTGCAGCACGGCTGCTTTGTGGCATAATTACCTAACCTCCCGTGATTATTTTTCTTGGCCCATCCTGAGTTATACTTCTTTTAGCACCTTAATGCATCCTGCCTGAACTTTGTTTCGAGATGCAGGCTCCCTCAGGAGGCACCACGGCATAGCTGCACGTACAGATCCAGCCTGGGCCATCCAGGACAAACCCAGGCCAAGTGGTAACACTTGAAGCTAATTAATCATTTACATCACATCTGACTCACTGCAGAAGGCAATTAAAAGGAAGCAAAATTCCAAGTGTGATGCACAGCATGGCATGGTAAATAAAACATTCCCAGTTTTAGCAGCCTGCTCCCACCTCCATAGAGTGGCTCAGGCTGCATCAGGGAGTCCATGCTCTCCACCCAGTGCATCCATCCTCTCCTACCCTTCCTCTGCAGCATTCCTCACAGGCTTCACAGGAGTTTCTTTCAAGCCTTTATCCTTAATTATAAACCACATTGAATAATTACACAATTTTTTACTGATTAAGCCAATTTGGTTGTTTGGGATGATTCAAACAGCCCACATGACACTAGATCTCATGAGGGATGAATGCACAAAGACTTCTAACAGGAATATCTCCATTCCCATGGCATTTGAACTGCAGATATTCAAGTGTGACTGACATTTTCTGGTTAAAAACATTTTTCTAGAAAGAACAACTACAAGCTTATAGAAGAAATCCTGGACCAGTCTGAACAAGCCTAAAAGGAAGGAGAAAGTAACTTTAGAACCCGGTCCCTATTCAGAGGTGTTATTGCACTCACAGCTGATATGGGGCAGTATTTTTGTCCCTTCTAAGCAATATTAATGGCTCCATGCAGGAACACTATCCCACTCTGAGAAAATTTCAAAGGCAACAACCACCAAAATCTGTCTCCAGTTAAGAGGCAGGACTCTGGCCCTTCACTCCCAATTATAAAGTACATACCCCAAATAAGAAGCACACAACCGAAAGAGTAAGGCAATTTAGGAATAGGATTCCCTAAACATAAAAGGCAGACAGAGACTTGCTGAGCACTTATCAAGTAATTCAAATTCACCTCCAGGACCACTGCCTGCTGCATTTGTGCACAGTTGCTGCAAAATTACTTTCAGCTGAGGTAATTTGGCAAGTTGAATATCAAATTTAACCGCTCCATTGCTCTGACCATGGCAGTGCATCTGCTCATGGAACTCCTCCTCACTGTTAGCTTTCCCTGTTGATCCCACTGGAAATGGTGAGTGTCTAAGAGCAGAGGCTGGCCCCAGGCCTTTTGGGAAAACAGCCTGCCAAGGTCACTGCCCCTGTCTGCATCCCTTCTGCCTGTTATTTGTGTCCTGTGACAGCCTGACAGGAAACGCTGACACACAAAGGGCGAGCAGCAGACTCCAGAGTAGCTCTCACTGCCCGCTCTCTGTGTGTGCCAAGTTTTGGTGACAGAGGAAACAAGCAGCATTCACACACCTGCTGGGCTGGCTCACAGGGCATGTGCAGGGATGCTGATGAACAGAAAGACTTTCAGGAATTAGCTGGAAAGGCAGATTCACAATAGGGGTTTCCGACTACCTTCCAGACACTCACACGTGGACACGTTTTCCATGTCTGAGCTGAAAGGGAGCCCAGCACAGCTGTAGTTGTGATGGTTGATCTAACATTTGATTTTTGTTTTCCTGCTTCATTTAAAGAATGGTTAAATTCCTCTATTTTTCCTCAGCTGTCAAACTGGGACCCAGCAGCCTGCCAGAGAACATGCAACCAGCAATGAGAAGCTGTGAATCCACAGCAGCACAATCCATTTCCTCTTCACCTATGAGGAGCCAGACCAAAAATGAGCCACAGCTGCTGAGACCTGTGGGTACACTGAGTACATTATAGAGCCTCATCTTTCCAGGCTCCATGTCAACAGCTCTCCCAAGTGGTGTGCAGTGCTCCTGGACAGTGCCTGGCTGACTGCAGACACTGCATTTACAAACCTGGTTCTGCTCTACGAGTATTCCTGGCACCACTGAGACAAAGCATAGCAAAATCCACCTTGTGGAGTGCAGAAATCCAAACATCCAGGGACAAGCACCACCAAGCCAGAGACCAGCATTTCTGCACCACAGCTCTGGCCAGAACTGCTGGCCCAAGGCTGAGCCTAAATAGAGCACCTGGTCTGTGGCAGAGGCTGTGGGTGAGCCCCTGCTGAGGCTCATCAGGGTCATTAATGCTTATTAGTGGGACTGCTGAGGACTAGTTTCTCTACAAAACATGGCAGTTTGGTATCCAGCAGAAAGACAAGTGGCTTCTCCAGAGACTTTGTGTGTGAGTCTCAGAACAGCACAGATAGAGAGATAACAGCAAAACACACCAAGCTGGCTCACTGACTTGTCCTTGTCTCCTGGCGCAGTGTGATTTTTCTCTAGCCTAAAAATTAAGTGAATACCAATGAAAGTTACTGATTGGCAGCTCTGCAGATGGACGCCCCATGTCCATGCACAGAGCAGACACCGCAGAGAGAGACATGACAAATACAATGGCATCAGATGCAGCAAGACCGTGACACCATCCTTCTCCTGGGCTGTCAGCAGGAAACTGCTCTGTGGAGTGGCTTCACCTCCACACAGAGTGTAAGTAGTGTGCTTGCTTAGGGTTTAGTCAGTGCAATGACACTGCATAGCCTCACTGCCTAAAAATTATTTCCAAAACTATTTAAACTGTTTATACAAGGTGATCCTTTCAGATTTCTCAGGGTACTTCCATCCCATTTGCAATAACCTCCTTGTGCCCTTTTTTCTGTGTGTCAGCAGGTTCTGCACAGCCTCAGGCTGTGCTGATGGGGCATGTGTTGATATCCTTATCAAAAGTACCCAAGCCTGACCAGAGTGACAGGTGTATTGGGAGGAGAATGGAGATACAGAGATCTCTCACCCAGAGAAGATAAGAGAGAAGTGATTGGGAGGGAAGTATTGGGAACCCAAGGCCTGAATTTAATGCTTGCAGTGCGATGAACACTCAAGGCATATCCAAGATAGAGATTTGAGTTGTGATCAAGTTGCTTACCTGATGTCAGAAAAAAGATCTAAGAGCTGAGGATCTGTTTGGAAACACAGCACAGAAATTTAGGACTTCACTGGAGGTCAGTAAATTGAGGAACTATTTTTTTTTTAGGGCACTACCTGACTTCTGAGAAGCAGCAGTGTGGTCTAACAGTGAATCGATAAAGAGAATAAATGATGAAAATCTAATGGACTCTCAACATCAAGCTGTGCTGTACAAATCTACCCACCAGTCCATCTCAGATAACACTGCATCTCAGATAACACTGATAAATGTCCTGAGACAGACCATAGGCAGCAGGAGATTAAGTGATTATCATTCATTTCAGAATGCATCCATTTACCTGTAAATGAAAGTCTTAAGGAAGCAGTCTCACCTCTTACTTAATCTTCTCTCTTCTGAAGAGCAGATCGGTGACTGAACATTTCCCAGCTGTGCCTCCCCACAGAAGAGCTCAGTTCACAGTGTCTGGGGCCCAGCTGCATCCCCACCCCACCCTGCTCCAGGAGAGAAAGGACAAGAGGGTCACAGCCTGCAAACAGAGTTGACTCCAATGCAGGAGGAACTGCACAGTCACACACTTAAAGCCTCGAGACTAATTCATGAGGGACACAGCCAACCTGAGCTCTTATTTATGTCCACTCTGTGACACAAATGGCCTCACTAAGTGGGCCAGTTCTCATTCCTGTCTAAAGAGTGGAATATTTTTCCCCTCAGTGTAGTAAAGAGAATGCTTCTCAAAGGCTCTGGGGTTGAAGACACAAGTAGGAGGAATCCTCCCCAAACTCTTTAGTACAGAATTAGATGTTACATGCTATGCATTTTCTTAGGGGTGACTGGAAGGGGCTGAGATCCCTGTTTAAACTGGAATTATTATTATTTCATTCTACCAAATTTATTCTTGTACCATCATCCCTAGCACAGCTCCTTGACAGCATTATAAATAAGCCTGTTCATCAGTCTGCAAGATCATGTATGACAAATTAAATTTCCATTAATGAATGTTCCCTCTTTCCTCACACCTGTGACAGAGGAGACAAGGGTCGTGCTGGCTGATGTTTTGTCCTTTGGATAGCAGCAGCTCTGCAAGGAAGGAATCTCTTCTCTCTAAAATACAGAGACACAGCAGGTGAGGCAAGAATCCAAGCTAAAATCTTTTGAATGACAGGCTAGTGGGGAAAGTACCAGATTTGTCACCAAGTAGCACTGCCAGTGTTCAAAGGGCCTAAGTGCTCTTCTGTTTTAGCTTAAAAAGCTGCTTTAGTTCAAAGAGTTTGCAAAGACTTCCCACACAGCAAGGGTCACCCCCTTCCTCATGAGAAGTCTCCCAGGGACTTCTCATGAGGAGTATCTCCATGTCTGGTGCAAGTCTGGCTTGAGAGTAAGTCTTGCATCTGACATTGCCCCCATGCTGCATGTCCCACTCCTACATACAGAAGGTGCTTGCAAAGCTGTGCTGGGAGCTAAGGGAATGATCCAGCTGCAAATAATCCCACTGGTAGTGTTCACACTGGAAACAGCTCTGTCCATGGGAAGGGGGTAAAGGGTTGTGCAAGAAAAAACATGCATGGAACAGAGTAAAAAAAGTCATTCACGCTGACAAAGTGAGCAGATCTGATCACAGTCTTTACGTGATGTTCCAGCTCTCTAAATGCATGTTAAATCCAAAGGCAGGCTCCCCAGAAAGCATGGAGGATATATCTGTGGGCTCACCCTGCAGAGCATCCAGAGCTTGGGCCTTGTCCCAAAAACCCTTGTGCTGCTTCAGGCCAGTGTCACACCCAGGGCTTGTCTGTCAGTCAGTCACACCCTCATCGTTGTCCGTCTGTCTTCAAACCCCACCGGGGTGATGCCAAGTGTTAAAGCCAGGTCTGACTGTGTCACCCCCTGCCAAAAGCAGCAGGGAAAGCTGCTGTCTCAGGGCTCTCAAGGGCAAAGGCAGAGACCTAATGCAGGCTGAAGGAACTATATACATTACAGTGCAATTGAGAAGTTGATATGCCCCCTCTCACATGCTGTCCATTACTGACAGACAGAAATAGAGGTATTGTCACCACACAGGGCATCTTCAGTAGGCTTTTTAAAATACGCTTGATGGCAAAAATTTCAAGGGCAGCACAAGCTATCAAACTGCAGCCTAACCTCTCTACATATGGTTCAGAAATTTGTATTTTAATATAGATAAAATATAAGCACCTTCACCCATGCTATTATTATTGTAAGTTAACTGTGAAACTATTGCTATTATTTCCAGATGGTTATTTAGCTGTTTTAATTTCTGGCACCTAGAACACTTTGTGGTTTTGCCAGGGTTTGTAAATATTTCTTAAATTTTCCTGACACGGGGCTTAGTAAGAAGGTAAAAGGTTGCATTTCCCACTGAACAGAAGGGGCAGACCAAAGGCAAACACCAGGCCAGAATTATAAACTGCCTGAATAGTGGAGACAAAATTAGGAATAGAAGGAAAATAAAAGGAGATTAACTGAGGTGCAAACATGTAAAGAAAATAGGAAAATGGAAAAGCAAGAGACAGGGCTCAAAGGTAACGCAACCAAAGTATGTGCCTTCCTCATTTTGGCCAGCTAACATCATGCCGTCCCAGTTTTCAAAGCCTGTTGCCCATGGAAGGAAATGCCTAAGGAAGGCATCTAGGAGAAAGTAGGCTCTCTCTCTTTTTAATCAAACAAAACAGCATCAGCAACAGAAGCCAAACCAGATTTTAATTAGACAGAAGACCTCTGTAAGAGGACTTTAAAACCATGCACAATTTGAAGCCTTTGCAGCTGTATATTTAAATGCTGATATACACTGATGCTTGTGTAATAAAATGAGTGCACACCCCTCACAAGTGCTTGAACTACACCAGCTAAAAGACCCTGACAGAAATTGAGCTCTGAGCCTGCAGCAGCTCAGTGGGAGTTGGTGACTTTTCAGAGCACCTCCAGGAGGAAGGAGAGCTTTATCCTCTACTTTCAAAGAAGACTCTTATGTCTTGGAAGTCACATTTGACATTCAGCTTGTCCTACAAGGAAAGAGCAGCTTCTAACTCTCTTCCCTTGCAGCTTCCAGTCTTTTTCCTCCCTGTTAAGCTGGAAGGAGTAAGGACACATCAGTGGAGTGCAGGCTGTTTGCTAACAGGAACAGTCGGGGAGAGAAGTCAAAACTACTGAGCCACTCTTTATGCCCAAAAAGCTCTTTGCAGTGGGGGAGCTGAGAGTGAGCAGGTTTTTCACCGAGGTATCAAAGCCATCTCTTTCCCTGAGCATTAATATAATCTGCACCTGTGCTCTCTCTGCATAGCAGTACTGGCTTACCTCCCCCCAATAATGAAGGTAGCTGCAGCCTCCTGTGGGAACTGCCAACATAGGAAAGGGTTTCTGGAGAAGTGGAAAATCTCAGGGAAATCTCTTATGTGGAAAGTTAATAGGTAGATACTCTCGAGGCAGCTTGGAGAAATGGTCACACATGTTTCATTTTCATAAGTGGAAAATATGTGCTCAGACTGCCAGACTTCTCAGCCCCTTTTGTGCATTAAGCAGCTACATGGAGATGATGAACATGTGTGTGTTGGGGGGGTTCTGCCTCAGAGATGAGAGGCCCACCTCTGGTTAGGCTGTGTTGTTTGTGGCCCTAATCATTTTTTAATTGGCTTTTTAAAACGTGCAATTACAAGCACATTCTTAGCACCTTTCTAAGGCAGAATGGGTTCCCTGGGCCAAAGGCTCAGCTCCATAAGCACTCACCCTGTGCATAACTTCCCTGGCAGGAGAAGCCTTGTCAATAATTCATGAGCAGCACTTGCAGATTGAGGCCCTCGAGCACTTTTACAGTTGTTGGGAAGCAAGGAAAATGGGCTCGCTTTGTAAAGGTGTGACATTGATATTTAAAAAACCAACAGCATTTTGAAAATACTTTGTTGGATTGTTCATAAGAGCACAACGGAGCTACCCCGATCATCTGCTCCAAAGCTCAGAGAGCTCATGTGTGGGCTTCTGAAAGGCAGGAACAAAGCCAATTTGGCCCAAACAACAGCTCATTTGTCTTGACCATTTAGACTGCTGACTTTCCTTAGCTGCCTGTTACTTTTCATGTCTTCAGATGGCTGCAGCATGCATTCCTTCCCTGGCTCTGCTTCCATCTACGGCTGGATCAGATTGGCATGTTGGAGTGTGAAGGCGAATTTCATTTCCTTGTGGTCTTGTACTTGAAATATGATGGCAGAGAGACATTATCCCTTGAATGCATTTCATTGACAACCTACTTTGTATTTCCAAGTAGATCCTTTGAGAAAAATCCACTTTCATTTCCCCACCTTTCTCCTCCAACTTTCTTTTAGCATTTTTCTCTGAGCCAAGATGCATTATCAGATTTTTTTCCCCTCCATCAGATAAATAAGTCAGGTGCATATAGAAGTGAAAAAACGTTTTTAATCAATCAGCAGAAGTTCCCTGCTGACAGCACTGCAATCACTCAGCTAGTATGATAAAGATGCTCATCAAAGATTATTATGAAGAAATTAATTCCTCTAGGAATTGGCTGTAGCTTCCCTGACAATACTGCTGGGAGCAGTTTTGGTCAGAAACGTTTTCTCCCAGAGCAGACACTGATCACTGGTTTCCCAGCAGTTGCTAGTTCCACTTCTCTGATTTTTCCTCTCTTCCCCTGTGAAAAGGGGATTTATCACCACAAATCAGAACTGTAAATCTGGGATACCATATGTCAGACAAGGTCACCCCAGAAGCCAGGTGAGAGGGGACACATTTTTATTTTTTGGCTTTGTAATGCCGGGTTGTGGAAAGAACAGAACAGATCACACATCCATGCATGCTGCTCCAGCCAAGAGTCTGTCCAAATGCTCCCCCACCTGCCAGCCCCAGCCTTTGGAGGCAGTGACCTGGAGCTAAAATGGTGTGGCTGTTCCCACTCCCTCCTCTGCCTGACCTCTTGGCTCCCTTTTCCTCCCCTCATCCCTTTGCCCCTCAGCGAGCAGCCCCTCTCCATGTCACAGGGAGTGCTGCCCCTGCCATCTGGAGCAACATCTCCATTGCTTCAAGCCTAATTGAATTTGAAGAGAAGCAGGGAGCTGGTCCTGAGGAGAGACATTTCCTGACCCTGCCTTATGACCCTGGCTCCTGCCAGTGCAATGTCTGCTGGGAAAATTAAACACCTCCTGAAGCTCTGTTCCTTATTCCCTCTCAAGCTCAGGGGTTGCCTGCTATTTACACCCTGTGGCCCAGCACATCTTGGAATGATGCCTTTCTCCTCCAGCTGACTTCCACATTAGCTACCACAGAGGAACCCCTTCTGTGACAGGAACATCCCACCGTCGGCCTGGTCCCAATCCTGTGCCTTCAGAGCAATGAAATCTGGTTTTTCCCCATGTGGAAGGGTCAGACAAGGCCCCCAGCTCCCCTCTCACTCTGAGTTGTTACATAAAAGTAAGATCCCCACAGACTGGAGGAGAAGCAGCACCCAAACATCAATGGCCCTCCACATGAAAGATGCAGGGAATGCCAAAAACTAATGGGTTTGCTTCCTATGGCACAGGGTGAGCCATGCTTATGGATAACCTGTTTTATGGATGGTGAAATCCAGCACCAAGAAATTTCTAATAATTGCTCAAAGAAAATACAAACAAACACCAACTGAGAGGCAATCCAGATGTGCTTACAGGTGCCAAGGTTCTGGCAATGTCACAATGTTAGGTACCTTATTCTTAGTATCCATCCTAATATTAGACAGACATAAATTAGAATCAAGTCTGACCCAAGCCAAGAACAATTCCACGTAGGGAAAGAACAAGGCACTAAATTAAGTTCACAGACAGAGAAAGAAAGCTCAAGGATTTCTGATGGTCACTCCTCTTTGACAACATGTTCATCAAGCATTTGAGAAAACTTCCACCTGAAATGGTTTGGCATCACATTGCCTGAACCCCCAAAAGGAAACTGGAGCAAGAAGCTGAGGGGCTGCCAGTGCAGGACATCACTGGGACACGCTTCTCAAACCTCTCTGTGCTGAGGCAGTAATAGAATCATAGGATATCCTGAGTTGGAAGGGACCCACAAGCATCACCAAATCCAACTCCCGAGTCCTACTCCAAGCAGCTCCCTGGAAAGCTGTATGCTCATAGGGAGCACTAAGAAGGTGGTGAAAATTTAATTTCACACTGAAATCTAAAGACAAGACTCAGCAAGAAATGGCCACTGGCCAAGTGGTGAGATAAATGAGGCCACTGTTAGGAATAAATCTGAAGAGCTGGACACCACCAGAGCTAACCTAATGTCAGGAACAGTATTTTAACACAGACCAAGTCTGACACACGAGTAGCTGTGTCAGCAAAGAGAGAGCACTGAATTAGTCCCCCTGAGCTTGTGGCTGCACTTTCTCTGCACACACATCTCTGCTTCAGTGCAAACCCAGTCCCAGCAAGCATCGTGTGAAGGGTGGGAGTTCCCCAAATTCTCTGTGGTCCTGCCTTTGCAGTGCCATCACGGCTGCTTCTCCTCTCAGAGGACTCTCCAGGTGCCCATCCGTGAGTGTGGGAACTTGGCCATGGGGACTGTGGGTCACCTGAATGCAGCAGAGGCACAGAAAGGGCCATCTCTCTTATTCCCACCCCAGATAGCTCAGTGTGTGCCACTGGAACCATTTTAGTTTTCCCTCTGAGCTACAGAAGCCTTGTGGGGTGGCTTCATAGTGTTTCCTTGGGGATGGAGATGAAACCAGATGATTCTGAAGTCAGGACAGAGTCACAAGTGCTATCCAGGCCATGCTGGGACTCTAAATGGATAACCTGCAATCTGCAGAATATGAGGGTCAAACATCCGCCACAGGGAAGAGGGAGCACAAGGAAAACGCAAAGGAAACCCCTCTTCTGCCAAAGGGCTGAGCTGTGCTCAGTCAGTGCTGCTAGAAACTGCCTGGAAGCATAAATGTTAATGTTATGCCAGATCCGGCACAGAGGCAGAGAGATTCATTCCATTTCATTATGAAATGATACAAGCACCATAAAGTGTCAGCTTTCAAGTTCATAATTTATAAATTAAGTGTAAATAGCATATTCTGACCTCCTCCCCAGCCACTCATTTATCCTTCCCCCATGAAAAATTAATGAGTCTATAAAATAGCTTGTAAATTTAAAGCAGTATTTTTTTTTTTTTTTTTTTTTTTTTTTAAATCAACAATGTGATTTTCACAGAGGCCCTGAAGCATTAGCTGGCTGCAGCCACTGCTGTTAATCACTGGTCTTAGGTATGCTACTATGCCACGGGAAAGGTTTTGTACCTCCTGCTAAGATTTCTGATGCCAACCAGTGTCAGGGACAAGATAAAGCTCTCTGAGGTTTTTAGGCTGTCCTAGTAGAGCAATCCCTGCTTTCCACAGCCTGGCAGGCTGCTTCCTTCAGGGGGTGCTTGAGGACTTAACATCTTATCCAAGACATCAGGAGAAGAATTAACAAGACAATTCTTAAAATAAAATTGTCTGAGTGGAAAATTCACCCCAGGCAAAACTTTTGGTCTGTGGGAAGGGAAGTGAGCAGAACCAGACCAGCTAGCTCCCTATTTCCACTATGAGGATTCCCTGTGGGGGCTCCTCTGCTATCTGGTGACCTTTTAAGATTTCCTTTGCACAAAAAGCTGCACTGGTCATTTTACAAGGGCCTCTACAACTCTGGGAGGGTATTTTGGGGTATTCCTGCCCCTTGGTGGGTGCATTTACCAATCCCATGCAAAGATCAGAAAAAAACAGGTGACAATCAGGGAGGAATGGGAGACAGGTAAGCTGAGGAGCAGATGGGGGCAGGCACAGCATTCCAAGGTGTTGGAGTCATGAAGGACCAAAATGGATGAGTGCAAAGAACAGGAAACAGACCGGCCTGGAGGTGCCCATACGGGCGTGAAGGTGCTTTCCACGCAGCTCAGGACATTGGTCAATAAAAACTGTTTCACAGAAATAAAATCTAATTGCTAAGGTCTGTCATGAAATATCCATTTCTTTTTAATTGAACAGAAAAATCCCCACCCACTGGAGTAAACAAGGCAGAAAAAACTAAGTATGGAGAGTATGTTTCCCCTCCTAAGAGACCTAAGTATGATCACACTGAGTATTCCTTCTTCTCTACAGCCTATCACAAACAGAAAGTTGCTGCCAAGATTTATGACAAAAAGGGCAGATTTTATTCATCAAATTCATACAACCAAACATTAAAGTCAATACTATTCCTCTGGGGACAAGATGGAGAGACAAACATAATGACTTTATCTATGCCACATGCAAAATATTTGTAATTGAGCAAAAAGCTTGATCTCAAATGCTTAAAAATATATGGCTGGGGCAGCAAATGTGATTGGATTTCTTATAATCTAATCATTTTACTCCATATGTGGCCCCCAATCTGTTTAGGATTGTTAAAATTCCTGGATATTGTAGTGCCTTCCCCAGAGAATGCCGGGAAGAGCTCCGGACAGCCTGGACCAGATGGGATGCCAGTGACTCCAGCCAGCAAAGGCAGAAAGGAGGACACTGGTTAACTCCTCCTCTGCCAGCCACCACGGAGGAGGGCTGGACAGGGACATTAATGCAGGCTGCTTTCCAATGCTGCAAAAGGCAGGTTTTATGTTAAAGCTCTCAGGGGCTAACTGGTGTAGCCCACGGGGACAAGCAAAGCAAGGACCAATAATCACACCCTTCTGAAAAACTGTTCAGTGCTGCAGGTGGGATTTGGGGTTGTTTGCAAACTCCCCTGACTATGCAAAGGAAGGAGGGGTCCCAGCAGCCCAAGAGGAAAGTGAAATGCTGTAAATGAAACCAGCACCCAGGAGATGAAAGGCCTCTTGGTCAGACTGAAGGTGTTTTCAAAAAGCTTAGAGAATTGCACCCGATCAGAGAGCATTGAAAGATGAATGAAAGGCAGCAGGCCCCTGTTTGATTTAAGAACAACAGTCTGGCTGCTCAGCATTCCCTGCCCCTCTCTAACCTGACACTGAAAGGAGTGACCCGACACTTCAGAACCTCCACCACAGCAAACACTTGGATATTCCTTGTCCACCAGGCTGGATTAGTTCTATTTATACAAGTGAGATCCTCTGTCATATAAAACAAACAACACCACAGCTGAAAACAAAATACAGGACTACCCGATTAAAACAGTGCAGTGATTATGGACAACACCACTTCATTCTGCCTCTGACTTTAACTGATAACCAGCAGTTTTCAGCTAAGCTGGAAACCTCACCTTATTTTTCCATACCTTCCCAAACTCTTATGCTGCTTTGATGACTTTGAGGGAATTCTGTAGGTGTTTTCTAAGGAATTATTTAACAGGACTTAACCTAAAGTCCTAGAAGCCTAAGGGCTATGGTAAAAGGAAAAGGAAATGAAAGCAGCAGCTCAGGACTTTTCAGTATGTTTTCCTCTTTAATTCATAGAGGAGCTGTCAGTGTAATACTGACTCCTAGCTGAGTACTTGAAGATCTCTGTTGCACTGAATTTACACTTGTGGAAGAACAAATGTACCCTAAAAATAAGAATTTTTCCCATTAAATTGAATATACTAACCTCAGCAGCAATCTCTCACATCCTACAAAATCAGCTTTGCACAGGAGATATCTCCTACATCACAACTATCATTTCTTGACAGACTCATCTGAGCAATTACAATCATTGTTAAAAATGTGGAACATGAGAACAGTGAGAAGCAATCACAGGTCTGTAATATTTATTTGTTGGCCACTAAAAGACCCTTCAAGACCATCTTTACTTTCAACAGCAACAAAAAAGACCATTTTGAAGTGCCAACACATCTTATCCTGGAGAGTGACCGCTAAGGAAAAACTCCAGTAATGTTAGTGGATATCAATTATCACTGCAGAATTCCCTGGAGAACTTCTCAACATAGACATGCCATAATAGGAGCTACAGGTCCAAAAGGCATTCTATCCTACAAACCCACTATGTACTGCCAGGACAACCCACCAGCCCCCTAAACAACCTACTCCTATATTCTCACCTGGGTACAGGCTGCAGGAAAAGTTCAAGTCTGCTTTTGACTTAGAAGCAATTCCCTGTCTCTCCTGCTTATTAATGCCTCTGAATAGGAACAGACTTAGGGCTTTTCTCATTGGACAGTCCTCTGCATTGCTAGGATTTGACAAAACCTGGAAGAAATAAAAGCAGCTGCCCCACTAAAGTACCCTCAGTAGTTTTAAGTGCCAGACTTTTGCTTAGGATTGACCTTCACAGCTTCAAAGGAAAGTGTGATTCTTTCTGGAGCCCAGCTGTGTGTCTAGGATGATATTTTTTGAGCAATAATGCTAACCAGCAGTACATTAACTCATCAAGGACATACTGGCTCCAGTAACTATCAAGCAATGATTTGGACAACCTCTCCACTTGGGAGGGGATTTTTATAGAAATTTGCATCCCCCTTTCCATAGCCATAAGGGCAAGCTAGATTCTTTTGCTAAGAGGAATAGATTGCAACTTGAAGCCGTTGAAAATGCAAAACGTGTTTGGATGCTATAATTCCCCCCATTAGACATCCATAGCTACCTCTGCTCGGGGCTACAAAGGTAGTTTATACACAAAGATTAATTCAGAAGGAATTTTCCAGGCAGACAGGTAGCTGGGAGCCAAAGACTAACAATCCTACCTCAGTTTTTCATAGAATACATATGTGCATGTGTAAAAGACAAAGTGAGAATACTGCTTGTCTCATAACTCAAAGATTAGATTTCTTATTCCCCATGCATTTTTAATTTGCTTACAGAGTTTCATGAAACAGAACTCCCTAGGCTGGGCTGGGGGCACAGGGAAGTTGTCTGTGCTTGGGAATTGCCAGAATTAACAGCCAGGGGCTGATCCAGCTGGGTGATGGATGGGAAGACAGCGCAGCCCTGTTCCCACTCTCCCCTGTGTCACACTAACAGGGAGGACAGCAGCTCTCCCAGCCCTTCCCACAGACAGTTTCCTGATGAAGGTGACCCAACCAGCTCGAAGAGGGGCTGCCAGGGCAGGAAAATTGCTTCATCAGAAATACCCATAGGTCCATTTTTTGCAAAAAAAAAGCAAAGCCAAGCTTGCTTTTTTTTCTCCTTGCCAAGCACAAAGCAGCGTGGTACAATTCTCAGAGTAGTGCTCTGTGGGGCAAGGCAGGGAGAGCCTCCAAGCATCCCTGTGGAAGGGGCGTGCTGAGGGACAGTGCTGCCAAGACTTCAGGATGCTCCTCTGGCTTGCAGAATCCCTCACCTGAACATGGAAATATGGACTGCAGTTCCAGAAAATGAACATCTGAAGCGTCTTTGAGAGCTTCAAGCTAAATCCCCGAGTCTGGCTTTTTGCCCCCATTTCAAAGCAGCTCCTTTGTTTTAGCGTTACTGATCTTTTAGCAGAGCCACTACGTAAGTGAGTATAAATCAAGTCTCTGGTGTCAAAAGTGGTCCATTTCTCACATTTATGAAAGGTGTGGATGGGCAGCAGGGTTGGAACAGAAGTAGGATCTCTGAACAGCCCTCTTGAAGTCACCGACTCAGCTCTGAGGGGAGCAGAGCCTGCTCATTACAGATTTTTTTGACTGAAAAGGCCATTGTACCAATTTTTTGCCAAATCAAGGACTGATTTATCCCTGTTGTAACTTCACCGAGTTCAGTCAAGCTATACAAGTCAGGAATTTAGCTCTTAACTTTCTCCATAGAGAATACTTTTTTCCCCCTTTGATAGTGCTTCGGTGAACCTCTCTGAAAATTTATGAGCACAGTATCTGCTGCAGCAAAGCATGTAAGCATACACACATGGGACGTATGTGAGAAATTGTCCAGAGAGGAACTGGATTATTTCCATACTTAAACCACCACCAGCCTCTTTCACCTGACATCCTTTCTCATGTTTCATTCAGTGGGAGACAGAGGGCTCCTTCAAGCATTTGGCTTCAATGCTGAAATGATGGCCCGAGGAAAGACTCCCATTGTCTTCCCTGGAAGCTGAATTTTGCTGTGGGTAATGGTTTGTTTCGATGGCAGTGGGGAGCTTTGGGGAGGACGAGACAGGGAGTCCATCCCATCTACAACAAATATGTCCATTCTGTCCAGATTTAGGGATTTTACCAGACTTGAGTGAAATCTGCTTCTGAGATTTGCCCAGAGATATCCCTCCTTAGCACTCACTGGCCTACAATTCTACCTGCTGACTTCTGCCCGTGAGTCCCTCCAAATTCCCTGCACTTACATTGTGACCAATATTTTTTTCTGTGAAAATAAATTTAAGTCCTGCTTTCAGGGCACATCATCTGACCAACATTTCCCTCTTCCAGGCCTGCTCTAACAGTTCCCACAGGCACAGTTACACAGACATTACCTGTGCTGGATTTCACACAGAACAATGGTTTGTCTGACAGACCCTGTTCACCATTTACCCTACTTTTGCCAGTTTTCTAGCATACATCCTGCAATGCCCCCTCATAGCTCCACAGTGCCAATACCCTGATCATCCAGAGCCTGTATCAAGGCTCCCACACGCTGTCCTTTTTTAAAAGCCCAGTTGCTCAGCCAAACTTCTCGGCAAGCAATTCATGAACACCTTCATTATTCCTTCCATCTTCCATAGCGAGAATAAATGCACCATAAATATTTCTCTTACATTGGTTGATGAGCAAATTTACATTTTCAGAAGGATCTGCTATGCAAAATCTGTTGAAATCTCTTTCTACTTCTCCCTTATCTTCCTCTCTTCTTAGCAAACTTTTAGTCTTGGGAAGGCTTGAACAATCTAACTCCCAATCCAGGGAGACAATAGTAAAGGGTTACTGCAAGTCACTCTTCAAACACGGGACAAGAGACTTGATTTTAAAATAAAGCGTCCCTACAATATTCTCTCTTTTCCCCCTGCAAAGTATCTGCCTGGAAGCTCATGCAGCTCCCTGGGGCTTGCCTTTCTGAGCAGGCATCCCCACAGGACCAATCCCAGGGCATCTTTCCTGACATCCCAGGCCAAGAAGTACAAGCAGCATGTGAATCCTGGCCATACACTGCTCTCACTCAGCAGGAGTGGCCTGAAAAGAACCATGGCTTTGCTACAACTGCTTTGTAGCCCCAACAAGCAAGTGCTTGGCTTGCTGTGAGCCATTTCCCATGCACCCTTTTGCTGCCTCCTCCCTGAGCCATGCTGCTTTCACATCAGAAATGCTCCCCCAGCCCAGACACTTCTGAAGTTTCTTACACAGCCTCTCCAAGCCAAGAAAACTGCTCAGCTCTATTCAGTGGATTCCTGACAGCCTTCAAAAGGATTGCTAATTCCAGTCTGCTTTAAAAATGCAGAGCATTCTCTCCCTTGGAGCTTTTCTGCCTTCCCTGCTTTAGGTCAGCACCTGTTGGGCCCATAAAGGAGCACACCAGAAACTGAGTACACCTGAAATTACCTGGAGCTTCTGCAGTGCTGAGGGCAGGAGGATCCCACACTCCTTGGAAGGGCCATCAAGCTGCTAACACAAAAGTAGCTTTCCGGAGGAGCGTGGTGCCCCCCTGGCTGGCTTGGGTTAAGGGCTGACAAGGGTTAACAGTGTTTGCTCCTGTCTCCATCACACCCCCTCCTCCTCCTCACTGTGCATTTCAGTCACAGACCTGCTCCCGGCCAGCCAGTGCCGGGATTAGGCTGCAGGAGCAGCCTGGCTGACACCCGGTGCAGGAGCAGGGTCCTGGGCTCCGAGGCAGCACACCCCTATTGCTGCTCAGCCCCAGGAGCAACGCGGGAACTGGAGCAACAACAACCAGGACCTGGCAGATTGCAGAACTGGGCAAGTTTAAAACAACCTTTGAAAACACCCAACTCAAGAAAATACCAAAATCCTTGTTTGTTTTTTTTTGTTTTTTTTTTTTGTTTTTGTTTTTTTTTTTACTTTTCTTGAAGGACCGCAAGCATTTTAGTTGCTATGTCTGTTCAGGAGCCATATGGAAAAATCAGTCCTGTCCTGTTAAACTGGTTGCACAGTTTTGATTTTCATCTGCCTACAGAGATCTGAAAAGTCTATGTTCTTTTATGGTTTTTTGGCAAAGAAAGAGAGGGGTCTGAGGATCATCTGGCCAGGAACACAATAGGTAAGCGCAGTATTTTTTGTGTAATGTATTTCCAACAGTCTGAGAATGTATTGTTTGTGTAACTGAGTGAAAATAGCCTTTAGGATGATGCTCTCTTTGGGATAAGCAGATTATAGGTTTGTTGACCGCTTGGTTTGTTTGTTTTCCTGGACAAGAAAAGCTGAGCTGCTGTGGTATCAGTGTGGTTTGCAAGATCCTGTCATTTAAACAGCAGAAAGACTTTTTTTTTAATCCTCTCCAAAGCACAGAGCAACTTAGATTCCACTGTCAAAGGTAAAGCGAAATATTTGGGGTTATATTTTAAATCTGTAAGCTATAATTAGACTACAAGAAAAACAAAGTGGCAAAGTGACTCAGAGTCATAAGGAAAAGCTCTGTTATAAGAGCATTAAAATGGACTTGATATGGAAATCATAACCATTCTTTCAACTTGTTCAGATGGTTGTTTAAGTCTGCATTCAACCAGGTGCTAAAATATTACAGACAGTGAGAGAATAAACCAACTTTATCTGGATGTTGAGTGGGACATTCAGATGACCTGGTAATGATAATTTCCATAATCATCTCACTGATACTAAAGATGTGCTTGTCTATGGGAATACCAGATTTTGGATGTAAAACCTACAGATGTATTCAGTGCTATACTTAAATGTGCATGTTTGAAATGGATTTCAAAAGGAAGGGGTCCTATTATAAAGTCACTTAAACTGTAATGGACAGTGGGTCTGCTGAACTGGAGATTTGATCACCTAAAATCTTCCACATTTTTGCAGGCACTATGGGGAAAGAGCTGATCTCAGAAAGAAATAAAAATGACAAAGAATTGAGCCTTTATCTTGCATGTTTTCTCCTATCACCAGCCAATAATCAGATTTAACCAAGATCTTTGCTGCTTGTAAGATGCAATAGGCTACTTTTTCTTCAAAAAAAAAGGGATCTTGCTCATAGAGCTCCCTCTGCTTTCCAAATCCCTGAGCTACAGCTGGCACCTGCATTAAAGGTCTATGCCCTTTCCACTTTCATATTTTCTGACACTGGATGTGGCAGACAAAGGACTTGTAAGCATAATCAATAACTGCACATAGTGCACTATCAAAACTTCTTATCCTAACTGGAGTCTCCTCCTCTGTGTAGCTCTGGGCAATGTTCACACCAATTTAAGTAATGTCAGTATTTGCCGGGGACTGGTTTTGTACTTTTCCTTCGTAGATTCCAAGCTGACAATAAGGCCTGTTGAAAAAAGGGACATAACTGATTTTTAAAAAAATCTCTTGCCAGAGTGACTATAATATGGTTGTTTCAGTTCCAGAGAGCAGCAAAGGCTGAGACAGGCTGGAAGTGGTGCAGGTATGAGAATGATGAGCAATGCTAAAATCTAAGAACAAGATTACTGCCCTACAGTGATAAAGCCTTCTTCCAAATGAGATACACAGAGCTTAAAATCTAAGTACCAGTTTAGGGATTCTTATCCGAGATTCTCCACCTTTGACCAAACAGTATCTTGCACAGCTCTGGATAAGTTACACTGATCCTCTTATCTACACCTACCTACAGTTCCAGTGCACAAAATAAAAACTCAGTGATCTCTGATAGATCAGCAGCAGCAGTGTTTGGGATATAGTGACCTCCTGTGAGTTTTAAAGGGACAGCTCCATTATAAATAGCTCAGTCTTGAAATTTAGTAAGTGAACGCCACAAACTAGGAAAAAAAAAAATCTTCTAAGTGTAATTCTCTGCTCATTCCGACAGCAGTAAAAAGATTTTTATGTAACTGTGTTGCACTTCCGTGCATTGACTACATTTTTTCTATAATCAAAGACTTCATAGCCATTTCTGCAATTAAATCTTTGCAGAGAGATCATCTGAGGAATATTTCTGTGACCTTTAAACAATTTAGTAAAAGGGGGACTAGCACTATTTGAATGCCTGGCTTACTGGGATTATAACAAATACCAGGAAAGGTACAGAAAGAGAGGGTCACATTACTTTCTCTCCTATGGCAGCAGTTTCTGCTCACTTTTGTAATCTCTCCTTGCAGTACTGAAGATGTCCGGGTTCTGGTTTCATCTTCCTCTCCATCTTCTCACAGTGACTTCTTTGTGCCATTCCATAAAAGCACCTACCACAAGTTCCCAACAGAGCTTCAAGACCAATCTCTTCAATTTCTACCACTCCCTGATACTTGCAGATGGTAAGGAAACTACAGTTCACCTGCTGAAGGATATACCCAAAAGGTAAGAGCAAATCAGCCACTCCTATTCTCAGATATTTCCCTGTCTCACTGGTAATTGCATGCTACCAGTGCAAGCCAAGAACCCCTCTGTACCTGCAGGGCTCTTTCAGTGCACATTGAATTTCCAGAAACACGCCCCGTTCGTTCCTCAAGTGTCATCACACTGCCCAGAATCCAGAATGAGCCTCTGAGATGAAGTTTAGATTCCTGTAGACATTTCAGCAGCTGTCTGTGGTGTTTGTCAGAGCAGCAGCAGAGCTGATACAGGATGGGTGGGGTCCAGCAGCAAACAGCTGTGCCACAAACAGCCTGGCTTCAGGTCTGCAGAGAAAGCAGCCATCCTACATTCATGGTGAAGTACAACCGTTTTACCTAGCAAATTAACTACCCCAAAAATCAATAGAATGTCTGCACAGACATCTGAAAAACTTCTGCCACTGTCCTGCACACTAAAAGTGTTTTTTGTTGAATGGCACTACAACTTGCTGAGATCAAAAGTGCTTTGCATGTGGAATTTCCACATTCTTCACCTTCCCAAACTATCTGCAAAGTCTTCTGCCATACCTAGATAAGCAGGTGATCTAGATGTTACAACTGGCACTGCATCTGTGCAGCAAAGACCAATCTGCTTGTTTGGGAAGAGATGCACTTTGGACAGAGACCAGCAAATACAGATTTTGACATATACCCAAGTGGTCATGGAGCAGAGGGTAAGCCAGATTGCTCAGTCTTCATATGCATTTTGCACAGAAAAACTAGAACATGGCACATGTTATATAATGCAACCAAGCTCACAAGAACAGAATGAGGATCTCTCCTCATTAAAGGAAAAGGGGTACTGAAATCTCAAAGAAAAGGGAATTTTTCTATGCTCTTGTGCAATAATATTAAGACTGCAATTAGGAAGTAGTTAAGCATGATCAGGAATGTTCTTAAGAACCCCAGTCATGCACACAAAGACAAGACATGACAAGTTCTGGCTTAGAGTAAAAGACTCGAGAATGTGGAATTGATTCCAGTGAAGCTTCACTCTGGCCTAGCAGCCATAACCTGAAAGTAAGCCAGACCTCCAGGCTGACAGGATCTATCCATAATGACTAGGCTTGTCTCACTGGTGATCAACAAAAAACCCCTTGAATTGCCAATTGCCATTATTTAAGTGCAGAGTGAGGCACCCAGATCCAAACATTTCCGTGGTCAAGTCCAAACATTATACAGTCTGTATAAAAACAACAGAAATAAAACAGAGCAAGGCAGGAGGTTGGGCTTTTTTAAGGCAGGAATCAAAACCTAACCAAGAACACTGATGTCACTTTGTACTGCTCATGCATACGAGGCAATTAAGGTAGAACCAACAACAGGTAGTTAAGGAGAAGGCAGCCAGCTAAATCACACCCATCTTCCAAAATAACCAGCTAAGGATGAGATACAATGTTCACCTGAAGTGCAAAAAAAAACCTCAGAGGGAAAGATACTGCTTAAGGCAAGTGAATAAAGCTTCTAGCAAATACTTGTGGACTAGGAAAGAACCTAGAATTTTTTCATCCTACATCTGAAGATTGGAGTGGATTCACCACGCCTTTGTGTGGATGCAGCTCAGAGAACAGTCATTCATACCCAGAGCAAAGTGACCCACATCAGAATGGCTGATTACAAAGAGCTTCAGGCAAACTTGAATTCCCTGATACATTCTCTCCATTTCTATCCACATTCACAGGTACTACTTTGTTTTGGAAGAGGGCAGGGTCCTTGCCCCTTTCTCGATAACAGTGACCCCCTGTGATGTTCCCATCGAGTGGAGCATACTTGTCTACAAGTCTCCACCAGGAAAAGCAACACCAGGTAAGGCCTTCAGTCTGCCTAAGTAGAGGCAAAGAAAGCATAAATAACTCATAGATAACTGTGTTATAGGAAATTTCCCACAAGCCCAAACATCCCCTGGTTCCCTATGCTGGGAACTGCCATGGACTGACCCTGTCCCCATGGGTGAAACATGGGAACCCATCAAATCTTGCCCTCAACAGAAATAAATTAAGGATTAGATATGAAAAAGTCTACAGCTAAGGTTATTATTTGGGAAAAACTGCGGGTCTTCCAGGCTGCACAAACAGATCAGCTTCATAAGCTCTTGGTACTGGGCCGAACTTCCCTCTGCTGCCTCAGTCATTTTTCTGTGGCTTAGGTCACTTGAGACAACCATTTGCTCCCCACAGCAGGCAGAGAAATTTAGCCATTTATTCTTGCCACACCTACCATGGTACTATACTGCCTTTACCCTAAAGGGCAATTCCTTTCTCTTGCATGATTTTTTGAATTAATTTTTCAAACTAAAAACCTAAAAGCTGCCATTAACAAGTTCTTACCTGTCAAGCAGGTACACCTGACTGAGGAAAACAAATTCTACTCCTTTGAATTTATAAGTTTTCCCTCTTCATGAGACAATGGCCTAAAACTAATCCAAAAAAAAAAAAACCAACAACCTATCATAGAAATAATGAGTCTCCTTAAAGTAAAGTACCCTAAGAGACCACAAATAGAAGAAGAAAATTGTAGGGGCATCAGGCATGATACAAGCTAAGCTTTTGCAAGCTGTGGTTTCATAATTATAGTATTTTTGAAAACATAATTCTACAGCTGCACTGCTAAAATAAAAGCTTCTCAAATTTTATTTTAATAAATTGCCAGTAGCAACTTATTTTTACTAAAACATTTTTAGTTGTAATTGCTGCTTTCAAGAAGAAAATACAATGTTCCCTAACAGTAAAACTTGTATGATGTGCTTAACCTCACATCTTTTAAAACAGAAGTTACAAGTCTGCTTTTTGCCTGCAGGTGACCATGATACACAAGAGGTCTCAAAATCTCAGAAGGCTGCAAGCATGGTGTCCACCATCTTCAACTACAAGGGAAATTCTGTAGAGACTTACATGGGAATGTCTTCCCATTCTGCCCTTTACCTGCTGGAATTCTTATCCACCGAGCGAGATACGCACATCACCGTGTACTTAACAACTGACACAACGTCTGGGCACCTCTATCCAGAGCTTCCCATGGACCCACGCATAGACGTGATCGGCGTTGGCCATACAACGGTGACTCTGACCTGGAAACACAGCCCTTCTGTCTTGCAGCACAGGGAAAGCATCCAGTACTGTCTCCTAGTTAATGAAAAACACAACTATAAGAGCTTATGTGCTGCTGAGACAGCTATCAGATCCTCTGGGATGAAGCTGCCACCCACGTTATCTCTGTCCCTCTCTCCGTACCTTCTGGAGCCGCAGCAGGTGATGATATTGTCCAACAGCGAACTGAGCATCATCAACAAAGTGAGCAGTGGGGAAGTCAGGCAGGTGTGCATGGGCACCAAGAACACCTACACAGTGCCCAATCTCAGCCCCAGCACACAGTATTACTTTGATGTTTTTATTGTCAACCTCCTCACAAACGCCAGCGCCGCATACACAGGGACGTTCGCCAGGACCCTGGAAGAACCTGAACCCAAGGTGACAGAGCTGAAAGATGGCAAAGTGATTCATGTGGTCCTGGATGGGAAAAAGCAGAAATTCCACAGTCTACAGTACCAGGCAAGGCACAAGAAAATCCACTTCACCTTTCAGCTGTGTCGGGGCCAAATACGGGTTCACATAACAAGGAATGGCAAAACAGTGGCATCGGAAAATCTCTCCGGGCTGAGGTACTTGTCCCTGAAGGGAAAGCTGCTGGACACCTATTTGGTGCAGCTGAGGTCCACAGAGGAATCTAACTCTTCAGTGAAGGTACAGGCATCCCCGCATTTCCACAAGCCCTTATTCCCACTTCTTCCAGAGAGCTTAAAAATCAAATCCTTCAGTAAACTGAGAACGTGCAGGTCTGTGACCATTGCCTGGCTGGGAACACAAGAGGAGAGCAAGTACTGCGTGTACAGGAAAAGAATTGAAGAGGATCAGATCTGGACAGAGCTGCAGAGTGCAGACAGGTGCTCTGGGCCTGAATCTCGGCACAAATCAGAGAAAGTGCTGTGCAAGTACTTCTATGATCTAAACCTCCAGCGAGCCGTCACCACAGAGACCATCAAAGGGTTGGAGGCAGGGACATTCTACTTGTTTGATGTTTATCTCTTTGGGCCATCTGGCATCCCTGTCAGATATCACAGCAAAGTTGTGAAGACCAGGAAAAAATGCTGAAGGTTTTAAAGGAAAGTTTTGAAGTGAGTGAATGAAGGTTATTATCAAGATCTACACCAATCCAAGTCAAAGGCCCTGCAGTTTGAACTGTGCTGACACACAAAAAACTTAAAGGCAGAAGATTCTACAACAAAAAACACCTTAGATGATTACACTTGCATCTTCTCTCCTGTGTACGGTGGGGTGCTTTTTTTTTTTTCTTTTCCTGTCTCATTCAAACATTTAAAACAGAGCTGTGAAACAAACTCATACGCATGGAAATAAAATAGCCCAAGAGTACCCATGAGAAATAGATTGGTTACCTAAAATGCCCCTGGAATCCAGCACAGAAGTGATGGGAAATGCCTCACAAGAGGCACACGTCATTTTTCAAGTCCCAGAGAATTTTCCACTTTCCGTAACTCATGCAGCTAATGAGGAACTGAGAGACCTCTCAAATCAGACTACCCTTGAGAAACAGATTCCTCCCTGCTTGAACAGGACTGGAGACAAAAATAAATTGAAAAAGCAGTGGAATTGATGTATAGCTCCACACCTTGAGTAAAGCAGGCTGAGCTACATCTTCCCCTATTACCCGCATGCTTGCCTGGTTTCATTCCTACAGAGAAACTGTGCTTGCTTAGAAACAGACAAAATTCAGGCCAGGAACCGGCTCTGGATCTGCCTTTTCTGGGGAGTGTACAAATAGACTGCTGTGCTACTGCCCACAGAGGAAAGCAGCCACTGAGGAATCTTGCCATAGAAAGATTTATCATCTATAGCCTCTGATACTGAGCTCATCTCTATGACTCTGTGACTCCTGACTGTAATATATTCATTCTTTGCATCCTCAAGCCAGCCTATATCAATGAATGCATTGCTTTGAGAAAAGTTAAATGTGATTTTCCTATTAAACATCATGGAGGAAAAAATATTTGTAGTAAAAATTCTGACAAACACATTTTGATTGTCTTGTTTCCTTGATTACCTTTCTTACACGACATGAGTGTAAAAAAAAAAAAGAAAAAAATCAAGTCTTCCTAAAAAACCTTTACACTCAACTTCAATTATCAGTAGAAAATATTTTGCATATAGGCTCTTAGCAGGCCTGGAATCTACCTATGAAGAGATGCAATTGATGCACTAACCCAGAGGCTGCCAGAGGAATCTTGCCTGCAGTAATTATTTTTCCTCTACAACTACACTCAACACATACAGAAATTATTAAATCCATTATTGTGTATTTGAATCATTCTCTTGCAATTCAGGGTCATCAAAGCTCCAGTTTGCTCTGAGTAATTATTACATCCAAGCATGTTTGGAGGCCCTTGGAAGGACTGGATCAGTCTCGTGTGCAGGCTGAGGGCTGTGTTTCCTGCTCCAAAGCCTATCTCAGCCCTGTGCACCCAGTTCAGGGCACCCTGTGACTGTTCAGCCCCAGGTGAGGGGCTCAGGCCTTCCCAGGGGATCAGCTGCAATATCTGGGCTTGGCTGGGCTTTGCATTCCTGCAGGCACTGTTCTGGACTGAGCAGTGCCACGGCAGGAGCCACGTGCTCTGCAGCCTCCTGTCCACACTCCACAGGCCTTTTGGCTAATTACAGCGGCTGGCAGCTGCTCTGCCTTCATTCCAAGGCAGGCCCTCGCTTCATTTGCCTCCTGCCAAAAATAGTCTGAGCTCAGAGAGCAACAGAGGTCATCTCCACTTGGAAATCTCACTGTTTCCTGCCTTCCTCCTCAATTTCAGGCATTTGTAGTCTGGATGGATTTCACTTAGATGCCCTACAACTGACTGTAATAACAACCATAATTATAATAGAGGAAGAACAGGAAGATCTAACTGCAGATACAATATATTCTTAATGCCCTGCTCTCAGCCTGTCAGAGCATTAACCCTTGCTTTTGCCCTCTGTACACAATTGCCACAAAAATGTCCCTTGGAAGAGGAAGATACATTGGCAACACAACCCACACCAGTGTTTCTACTAAAGCAGGTTTTTTACAACAGAACCGGCCTTGGGAGTCTCAGTAATACCTTGGTTTAGGGCTGTAGTCAAGAGCATGAGGAAGGGATAGAAGGAGAGCCTGAAAGAGGGCAGAGAGCTGAGCAGTCAAAGGTGGCACAGAAGCAAAGGCTGGGTGTTGCACCAAGTTGACTGACTGACTGACAATTAACCTGTAAGGAAGGACTTCAGGTTTGGAGGACAGCAGCTATTTCAGGGAGACTTTAAAAAGAGCCAGGAGATTCTCCTCCTCCCAGATTCACCAGCCCCTCTTTACTCCTCCTCTCCCTGGCCACTGAGGCAGAGCCCAGTGGGAAGCTCTGAAGAACACAACTTACTGGTCCCACAGCCCAGGCTGGGAGCCAAGCAGGGCAGTGACCACTGGTGCTGCTGGGAGGGCTGATGCCAGCCCCTCACTCACAGGAGGAGCTTTCCCCCACACACACACCAGGCCCTCCATCAGCCAAGGCCCCTGCACTCAGGAGGGAGCTCGGCTGTAGAGAGGAACATGCTGTTCTGTCAAAACACATCACCTCCAATACACACAGAACAGGTACCTGCCCTCCAGCTAGCAGCCCACTTGGCTCATGTGCAGCCAGCCATCTCTGTAATAGACCCCAGGAGCATTTCCCCCAATTCCTCTCCACTGATCTCTCCACTGTGATTGTGCCTGTGTGCACCAGGCTGCAAACCTGTACCCAATTCACTCATGCCCAGACCCCGCTCCTGAGGTGGCCTCTGGGTGCAGTGGTCTCAGAGCTGGGTCTCAGTGCTGACAGCTGCCCTGAAAGCCTCAAAGGTTTAACCACAACAAAACCAAAGGTGCTGCGTTACACCCTTGGTGCTCTTCCCACCCCTGCACAGGCAGCTGCTTACGTGCACAGCTCCCCACCTTCAGCACTCACAAGTCCTTTTCTTTCAGAGTTGTTCAGCATCTTTCCTTTTCCCCTCCTTCCCATTTGACTAGTCCTGGCATACTGGGCCACATCTGCCCATAAACATTGCCCAAGCCACCTCCTTTCTTGTCTTCATGCTTTCTGCAGTCCTTCCTGCTCCATTTTTTAGAGAGGCTCAATGACTTCAGTTCAGCTTGTCCTAAGCTGTCATCGGCTCTTCCCATGTGCTTCCCAGCCCTGCTGAATCTGAGTCACATCAGAAGTGCAGACAGATCTTTTCATGGAGAGCATTTTAGAGCAATGTTTTGGTCTTGTGGATCATTTAAAGTAAGTCATCAACATCATTATCAGGCCAAAGTATTTTTTCTGGTGTTCAGTAGTGGGTCCCAGCATTTTTGTGTACTTCCAGCTAATGTATCTCAAGTCCTGTCACAGCTGAGATCAAAGGCCACGCACCTCCTCCCAGCATTTTTGCAGAATTGCTCCCACTGTTTTGCCACCCCTGGGAAGTGAGGGTCAGGGTACCAAAAGCAGAGGCAAATAAGAGAAAACAGGTTTAATCCCATATCCACTTCTGTTGTGGGCTCAGCCTCATAAATCAAAACCTGAATTGGCAAAATGAAGCGCTGGTATGTGAAACTGAGAAATAATACAGCATGGGCCTAAGTCTGCCATTGTGTGATGCTGCTAGCCACAAACCAGAACAGTGAGGGGCTCTTCAGCATCACCTTTCAATGCTTCATACAACTGTTACTCACAGAAACTTTGAAATGTGACCCAAGTCAGTAACAATTGCTTGTTTAATTTATACACTTTGAAAGATACTGCTAAAACCACTGTAGATGTTTCAGACGCTGGGTTCGTGGACTAAAGGCATTTATGAGTTAAATATTGACTGACAAGAAGAATAATCCATTTTGTCATTCCTTTTTTCTTTCCTGGATTTAACAGCCCATTTACTCATTCCCTGTTACTTTGAGTTGGCTAATAAATTTAAATACCCTTTAAGTAGACCTGGGAGTTTAATAAATTGTTCCCTACCTGCCCACATTCAGGGATGCATTCACAGCTTTAAAAACAAAAAAAAAAAAAAAAAAAAAAAAAAAAAAAATTGCTCAATTTCATCTTTGTATCTCGCAATTTCTTTTTCTGGCTGATGCTTTCTCACTTGGAAGACCCCCTTCTAGCTTAAACAACATGTTAAGATATTCTTCCTACTTTGGCCTGCAGCGCTGAGGTGAAATCTGCTCAATTTTATCTTTGAAAGACACAGAGCTGAAGTTTTGGTTTACACGCACACACATCATCCCCGTTTTGGGCTTCTTTACTATTCCCTGTTGGTTTTTGTGGGTTAAGAATTTATGAGCCATGGACACTGCAGTTAAACATCCTGGCCACATGCAGCTTGGCATAAGGCATAAAATCTAATATTGAAAACCAAACAGTATTAGCACTGACAGCAAGTACAGACCAGTGACCCCAAAATGCCAAAGGCTTTCAGGTGCTGTTAGAGCAGCTGAAGCTCTCTGGCATTTAGAGAAAAATGGATGAATTGGCAGCTGATTAGTCATTCAGCAAACTAACCAACCCAGGCAAACCAAAATAGATGGTGGCTTTGGGGTAAGAAGGTGAACGAACCATGCGTGGCTGCTCATCAGTGTTACCTGTTCTGCACATGCAGGACGCAGAAATCAACAGTGTAACAAAGCAGGCAGGTCAATGTGCTTCTTTTGCACAGCAACAGGGGCTTCCTGGACAAGGCTGTCAAGGAATATTAAACAACAGCATAGTAAAAAGTAGATCAGTTTACGAGAGAGGCAAACAGTGAGTGTCTCACTGCTGCATTGCATTCCCTGGCCCAGAACCGCGATATAACTCAGGGATGAGCCCGGAGGATCCCGGGCTGACAAGCGCCGCTGGCAAGAGCTGCTGCGGCTCCAGCAGCGCACGCTGCCAGGAGATCATCCCAGGCAGCACATGGAATGCCATGCTGCCACCAGAATTGCCAACACGAGAGGGCACTGTCAGGCTGGAGGAGAAGTACTAAGTGTGCTTGATAAGGCTTATCGGGAGCAAATATTTCAGCAAATTTAATGAGTCAAGCATCTTTCTGATAAGATTATTAGGCAGAACAGATAGAAGAAAAATCTAAAGAGCTCACACTTAATTTTCTTTAAGTCTTCCAAGTTTGAGGGGGTTTTGTTAAAATTGAAGTGCGTAAAACCTGGCAGCCAAGGAACAGTAAGAGACAGGCACTTGCTGAAAGGGCTGAAACACCAGTGCTCCCACTGCCTCTGAGATGTCCAATCAATCATTGATGGGGCTAAATCTCCTATAAAACAAAGAAATACTGTGGTACTGAGGGCAGTCACAGATGTCATGAGGTTCAAGTGGGGAGTCTTATTTCAGGCACCATCTGCTCAGCAAGTTCCTATCCCAGGTACCCCATGACAACTCCATCTCTTCTCCTGTAGTGCCTTTGTACTGAGGGAGCTTCCCTGGAGTGTTACTTCCCTGTCTCACCAACAAGACTCAGACTTACCTCCCACGGGAGCTGCATGTCCCATCTACACTCTGGGACACGGGAAACAGACTGCAGTTTGTCAGGGACTTATTTTTGGGGGAATCTGGTCACTGACTTTGCAGCCTGTGAGAGACTAAGGATTTGCTTACAGGGGCCGGGAGCCATCCCCAAAAAACTGCAGACCCTGACCTATATACTGCTTTTGCACTGAGGAAAGTTCTCCGAAATCCTAGTTCTCCACCTCAAGTTTACAAAAGCACGTGAACAAGGACTGGGCTGACAGCAGAGGGGACCGAGGAAGTAAGAACCAGAGATGCTGTTTATTGTCGCAGATGTTGGCATCAGTGACCTAGGAGGGGTTTGAGAAGGTGGTCCAGAAGTGCAGTTTCAAAAAGATTGTTTCAGACTCTCATGGTAATTTGCTCTGAATGCAGAACCCAGTAGGAAGGGAGACCTCCAGGGGCCAGGGTGAAAGCAGAAGAAAACAATGAATAGTCTGAAAGTAATGAGGTAAAATTGGAGTTTGTTAGAAGCTTCTAAGCAAAGGAAGGGCCCAAACTGGATCCGCATTTTGCATCCAGCTCCCATTTTTATAAGTTGCCTACTACTCACAGGAAGCCTTTTTGCCTGGACAAAAGAGATTTCTCTGGAACGACATTCATTTGCAGAAGGGCTCTGCAGAAGCCCCGATAAGGGCTGCCAGTGGGATACATCAGTCCTGGCCCTTCCCACAGCATTTTCCAGGCACCAGCACCATGGTGGTAACTGATACCAGCAATTTTTTCATTTTCTTTCCAGCAGCAAGAAGATTATATTTGATTGAGCTTCACTACTGATTAATTTCTGTCTCCAAGGTTCTCTGCCAGCATATAAACCCACTAAGACCCTAGTACTCCTGTAGCCTGTGACTCATAGGAGAACTCAGCATGCAGTGCGTTGTCTGTCCCAAGACTATGATCCTAAGGAAATACTCAATCTGAGTCTCCTTTAGAGGCCTCTGGAAATAACCACACACAGCCCACTGTCAAAGTAATGTGCTGTTAGACCTGGATCTCACATCTGACATATGTGCTACACGAAAAACACCACAAAACCGAAACAGGGACTCAAAGCAAAGAGCCAAAAATGTAGCTGCCCTGCTTTTCATTTTCCTCTGGGACATACAGTTCAAAATCAGCCCAGCAACACCCAAAGAGGTAGTACACAGCACAGCTGAGGCAGTACTAGTATTCAGGAAAACTTCCATTTTAAAGATAGGAAGTACCAGTGCTGGGTCCCACGCTTTTTTGAGGAGGCGGGTGATGGTTTTAAAGAGATTAAATGCATCTCCACTGTGAGCTTAGGGCATGAGCTGTCTCACCCAAGGCCCCAGACATAGCTGGAGAGTTAGAGCAGAACTGCTGCTATTCACTTCAGTGCTGACAAGTGTTCATCTCCTGAAGCTTCAGCCACAGAACCCCTGTAATTAGGGAGTTAATTCCTTCTTTCCTTTCTCCATTCCTGATACGTAGAAAGTGATCATAAGCACGAGCTACTTGGCTTAACAGTATCTCAATGTCATGACTTGGGGCCTGTTTCATGACTTTTAAACATTCGGAGTTGACAGTTACTCATGACTGGGGCTTGTAAGCTGCAGATCATGAAGGATCATGAAAGCAAGAACAGCTTTCTTACAATGACAACCAAGAAGGATCAAGATGTTTTCTGTACATGGTGGAAAGTTTTAACTTGAATTCTTTGGCCTTTTTTCCCATAGAAGAATCCCAGCCAAAGAGGGAGCCAGTATTAAGCACCACAGTCAGTGACAAGTGCCTTTGAGGACAAGAGCCATCCACCCACAGAAAAGGATTATTTTCTTTATCTACAACTCAAGGAAGGAAACACAATTTTATTATTGAGTTGGCCTAAAAAAAAAAGCAAATATTTCTATTCAGGCAGTTAGTTTCATATGCAGGCCAAACCCTCTGGTTTTGTAACATGGTACAGTCCCCAAAACCGGATTTTCAAAAGCAGAGTGCCAATTTCTCAGCTCAGACTGAGAACCCACAAATTGGCCAGACCAGCAGCAGTGCTTTGCACATATTATCTCCTATTGGGACAAAATCTTTTCAAATCTGCCTGTAACTCAATGAAATCACAACAGTTACATCTGCAAACAATTTGGCCCGCAATATTTTCCTCCCTAGTCATGCTTACGCAAAGGGAAAAAATGCCACTTTTATAGTGGCTGCTTTATCCATGTTATTCACATGTGCTAATGCCCAAGAGAAATAGCATTCTCCTCTAGAATACCCAGAAGAAAGCAGAAAGGTGTTTTATTTTATTCCTCCCAAAAGACAATATAATTACTCACAAAGAAGCAGTCAATTCTACCTCCAAAATACAACCATTCTATATCTAAGCAGCAGAACAATTCACTTCAAAATGAAACATCTCTAAAAGCGAAATCAGAACTCCCACTCGTGCAAATGGTTTTTGTTTGCAAGGATGGTTGTTCTTTAAGAAAGGACTCGACAATGGAATTGAAAGGTGATTCAGAACATGAAAAAATGAAGTCTGATTCTGAACAGGACATTAGAGGGAAAATCTGCAGCTCACATTTTGTTGGGCATGGTCAGTTCTGACTAGAATAAATGACAATTACATTATTCAATAGCCTTTTGAGTCTTAGAAATTGGCAGCAAACCTAATATTTCAGCTATTTGGATAAAAACTCCTCTCTAGAGTATTGCTGTTTATTTGCCTCCACTCTATTAATTCCATCTTAACCAGGTATTCAGAAAATGTGTGATAGCGGAATTGATCAGTCAAAACATACCGAACATTCTTTTCCAGAGGATTGCAAAATAGTTCATTTGAGTAGTTCTTTTGCAACATCCTTTGGCTACACTGACCCTCCTACCAGCTTCTTATAAGAATCATAGAATTACATCTATTATTGCCCCACTACAGTTTCTTTCCCTACTGACTTGAGATAAAGTACCACAGAATATTCTGAGTTGGAAAGGACCCACAAGGATCATCGAGTCCAACCCTTAAGTGAATGGCCCATACAGAAACTGAACCCACAGCCTTGGCATTATTAGCACCAGGCTCAAACCAACCGAGCTAAATACTCACATGCAATTTTTCCTTTATTTAGAGCAGCAAGTTACTTTTTCTTCCCTAACAGAGCAGTTTCCCACCCACTCCAAGAAAAGAATGTAAATTGTCATAGCAAGTTCCCAGTGACATCCAAAGGTAAAACCGTAAGCATGCTCACTTCCCACTGCTAGAGAATATTTAAAGGTAGGAAAATGGAAGTAAAAAGATAACGGAAAGACCAAATCCTAAAAGGCAAACTAGAAAGGGAAACTACCTACAGCCTGCAGACAGGAATGAGCCAGATCCATGGCTCTTAAACATGACTTTGGGCAGGTACAGAGACCGGCTTTCAGCACCCTGCCTGCCCTGTGGGGTGTGCAGAGAGCACAGTGCTCTGAAACACTCGGGGACAATGGAAAGGGTGAGAATGAGGGGCACTACTCACATCTATCCTCACTGCATTTCCCACATCCAAAGGGGCATCTCTCCATTCCCTGCAAATTGCAGCACTGTGGCAAGAATACAGAAAAAAAAATAAATACAGAGCTATATCACAAATCTGAATATTGGATTCCCAGTAGAATAAAGCTGAACAGCATTTAGCTTTTAGGAAATTATGGGTTACTGTCAGAACGCAGCTTTGATTTAAGTTCTCGTTGGTTTGGTTCAGGCTTGTGTCCAAACCTTTTAAAAAGCAGTTCAGTTAGAACAGTTAAAGGAAGTACTATAGGGTTTACTGTACTTTTTCCTTTACCAGTGAAATGTTTTGACTGGAAGCAATTAGGGTCATGAGCCTTTTTTTATTATATGCATATTCAGGCCACAGAACTGATCCCGATGGGCCTAAGTGCAGCAATAAATGTGGTGGGTGCCCATTGTTTATTCTCACTCCAGAGTAACAGGACAATTTTACCATTAGGTGGCACCAGAGAATATTTGAACAGTACCAGGAAGGACCATTGGAACTGGGATAGTCTTAAGCAGATATAACCACATAATTTAAAAATAGTCCTCTTTGCTATGCATATGAGCTCTTTAATTACTTACTACAAGTGATACACAGTTCATCAGAATGCAAGTTACAGCTACAGCCATGATTTATTAGCAAGTGGTTTTTATTCTTAATCACACATGAGAAGTATTTAATGTGAAATTGCCATGCAGTTGGATTTAACTGAGATGAACGGCTTTGTAGGGTTTTATTTGTCTTACTGAAAAGAAAAATATATCTCTGCCCAGACAATTCCAAATGTGGGCTGTTAAAAAAGACCTCTTTAAGAGTCCCTGTGTATATCTGGTACAATTCCAGAGAGGTCTATGAATAATTTACCAGCTAATGAGCTCTTTTCTGTTTATGAAATAATACTCTTAAGAATAATAAGGCAGAACATAAGCAGTAGCCATATGTTTCTTCTCAAGTCGTAGCCAGACAAATGACCTGAAAATTGCTGTTGCAAGAACTTCTAAAGCATATGGCTAAGTACAGGGAATTTGTTAACTTCTTGTGTCACATCCAAGAGTTTCCAATTATCAACAAAAGATGGCATACCAACCCAATTACTCCTGATATATTCCAGTCAAGACAGATTCCAAGTAACCGTAGCTGTGTGGGTGTATGTGGTTTGAAATAACAGGAATCACTGCAAATTTAGTGTAAATAAAAAAAGTAGACCCACAGATCACATCCAGACAAATGTGTCCCAGTGTGCTGAATGTACTTTCAACAGGAAGCAGGAATTTTTAGGCATTCTACCAACACTGATTTCGAGCCACCATAAACTATTAGAGGTACATTTACTTTCCAGCACTACAGAAAAGTCCTGCAGCAGCTTATTTCATTTGTCAGAGAGGAAAAGGAATACATCTTTCTTACATAAGAAAACAAAAATATTCCAAATAGTTTACGATTAAAAAAAAAAACCTATTAATTGCAGATTGCTTTTCAAGACAACATCCTTGTCTTGCTAGATAAACACCAGGACACTGGTACATTATGCACAATTCTGATACATCTGACTAAGCAGCTGAGCCCAGTCCCATGTTCTTACTCACAGGAGTCCTTAGCCCCAAACCCTGTGGACACAATGTGCTTTCATACCATGCCCGAACCAAAGAATCTCCAGCCATTCTACTTGACAGCAAGATGGAAAAGCAAAGATATATTCACAACAATGGACCAGAACTCATAAAACCTCTAAGGGAAAAACATGAGGAACCCATTTGTGCACTAAACAATATTTCATACTCATACCAAAATTTATTACATCATCTTCAGAGTCATATAAACTGTCAGGGATTATTCCCACTGTACTGGGTCAGTGTGTCAAGCCAGGTCAACAACAGCATGTTCTTCACCAAGTTAAGAATGTTTCTGGGTTAATTTTTGTTTTAATCACACATCTTGCAAGGAAGATAAAGGTCCACAGGTCATTTCATGCTACATTTATGTTTGAATTCAGCATGTTGAAAGTCACTGCTTAGGTCCTTTATTATTTAGCTTCCAGCAACTGCGACTGTTCAAGGTTTATGACGTGGGTGGTAGTAAAACATACAAAATGCCAATTATCCATGGGAAGCCAATGACTGGGATGCTTTCCTTTTGGTCAGCCACAGCCCTGCAGGCACTTCTCAGCCCTGAGTCCTCTTGGGTAGAGTTGCTCAACCCAGAGCAGATTTCATTCTCTACACTATAGACCTCTGGCTTGCTCTAGGGGGAGTAAAGCCTGAGTAGAGGCTGCTGGAGAATCCCTAACAGGCCACTGGCTGAGTGAAAAGCCTGAAAGAAATCATGCCACTGATGAAGGGAGAGTAAAAAGCCTTGCAAAGCCTGAGAACCTCCTCCTCTTCCTCACAGTTTCCAGCCAGACAAGTTGATGGTGAGGGAGACTGGTCCATTCCAACCAAAGTAAGCAAAATCCATGGAAAGTGATCCCACAATACTTAGAACAGACTAAACATTAAAATAACTGCATGTGCAAAAGATGTTTAAGAGTCTAGAAATGCAATCTTTTCCTAATGGCTCATGTTTCACTCGCGTGAAACTGAAAAGTCACCAATTTAACTAATCCTTCCTTTATTATACTGCCTTTAAGAGTAGTACCTGTGCTATAAATGTAAAAACCAGGCATTTTTAAAAAAAACACAACCCTGATCTAATTAATGCATCATAAAGAAAACAAGAGGTGAAAAATCACATTTTGTACCTGCCTAAATTTCTTTAATTACAGTAGGAAGATCCAAAAAGTCACTCTGAAAGTTGCTCTCTCCATGCTGAGTGTACATGACTGATGTACTTCTCCCAAGCACAAGATTAAAACTAAACTGTTGTTCCTTATCATAGCAAATAATACCTGGCACTGTTCATAGGCATTTCCAATATTAACCCCCCTGTAAACCAAAGAAAACATTTTCTCATAGCTCAGGAATCACAGTGCCACAGCAGCTCATTTCTAAGACCCAGGAATGCCACCTGTGAAACTTAGCCTGGTATGAGCACATGGAAGCTTTTCAATGATTAGCTATTGTTTTATCAGCTCCGTGACAGAAGAAAAGTGAGCTTTCACCAGAATGGTAATGGCATCTAACTGGCAATGCTGCCTCAAGAACAGAATAAATATTAGAAGCCAGTAGGTTTTCCTAAGTGTCCTTATAGCACTTTTTCCTACTAAACTGTGGGAAAAGTATTCAAAATCCGTTCCCTCAATTAAAACACCTACTTTTAAGTCAGCAGCAATCCACCTTCCAAAACACTACTGCCCACTGCATGTTACGTTCCACTTGTCAAACTTTGTCTCTTTCAGACTTGCATATAACAGTCAAATACAAATTTTTATCTGCTTTTCATGCCATATTGTTGGGAATCATGCTTTCCTCCTGAAGTGCATTGTTCTACGTGCCACAGTTGGAAGTATCACTCCCTTCCAGCAACAATTAAGCAGACACATTAATTCAGTCACACAATTAAGCCTATTGATTTTGGTGAACCTGTTTGTGCACAAGAAGCCAGGCTTAAACACCTCAGTGAATGATGGCCTTTCTTTATCTCATACACTGTCTACAACCATCCAGCTATCTTAATCAAGGTATGCATTCACAATCAGTCAGCTTGAGCTATTTTAGAGCAGTTGTGTCCATGGTTTTTGTGGATTAGCCAAACATTGATGCTGTGGTACTACAGGGTGCCTATCCCCAGGGATCTCAATCCTGCTCTCCCTCACCTCTTGAGGGACAGAACATTGCAGGTGGGTCTCTTGACCACTACACTCTGCAAGGGGGTTCAAGAAGTCTGTTCTCCACATCAGTGTTTAGCATCACTGCAGGAGCTGTTCATCTACTGGGGAAGGATTGTCTGTTACAGGGTATTTTTTGATTTTCTCAATATACAGTGATCATATACCTTTCATCTTCTCTCACCTCAAGTTCTATATGCCCTTTGCCACTTCAGCACTGTCCAGTTTATTACACAAAACGGGCTCAGGAAAGGTACAGATCAGTTAAGGAAGCACCATTTGGAACCTGTACAGAAGCCCTTGGACTGCAATATTACATCTCATAACTGAGAGCCCTCATCTGCCTGCTCTTTAATCACCTGCAAAAATAGCAATGCCCTTCCCTAACTCCAGCAGCTCCTTCTCAGGCATGGTGGCTCTATGGAGGGGCACTGCTCTTATCAGCCAAAATCCCTGCTGCACCTGTTTGGATTGATTTAGTTCAATGGCCTCAGCCAGTGGTTTTGTACCGGAGTCAAAAGATTTATTTTAAGTATCCTGACAGAGTCAGATAAGACACACTCAGCCCATTTCAGCATAAAATGCAAAGCATTCTTAGAGCAAAATGTGCAAAACTCCCACAACTACTTAAGTTAATAATTAAAAGGCCTTCCCCTAGGGTTAACCAAGTCAAGTTAGTTATTCATCTCATTTAAAGTACATATACTAGGACAAAAAAGGAAGACTGTTAGATTATTTTGCATTTCCGAGCAGAGCTGTGTATTAGAACCACATGCAGGAGTGCAATACGCTTCCAGAGAAGGACAATATTGCTCCATACTTTGGCATGTGTGACAGAGTGCAGCAAGACACATACCTTGAAGTCACCCAAGCCTCTCAGATTGCTATAGAAGACAAACCTGCATATCTGAAACTGCTCTGGTGCCTGCCCCAGCTTAAGCAGTATGGCTGGCATTCACACATAATATAGGCAAGTTGTACATATTAACAATGCATTTACAAAGTTACTTGCACTTTGTACCTCCTGCATAGACACCTTTATCCCTTGTACCTATAGGGACTTGTGACTGGTGGTCCCAGCCAGTTACTTCTCCAAAAAACAAATTTATTTTAATCCCATTGTTGTTCCTAGCTTTGCAGAAAGACTGAACCATAGGAGAAGTTATACACTCTCCCTGTATAACTGCTGCAGTAACTGACCACCCTTAATGGGATCATGTTCTCAATAAAATCCATTCAGGACTGCGTGCTATCCCGTGTCCACCACCTCCATCCTGTCAGCAGCTGACTGCTTTTTCAGAAAAAAAAGTAAAAGAAAGGCTCTCAGCCAGGCAGACCTGCAATCTTGGCCCACTGGAGATTGCGCTGAGGGCAACACAAATTATTCCAGAAAAAAAAATTACAATAACTGTTTGAGTTTGGAAATAAATATTACATTATGGCATAATTTTTTCAGATTAATTCTAAATTGACACAGAATCTTCTGGAATCTCAGCCTTTTCTTTACTCTTTGTAGCCTATTCATGCAGTAAGATAGCAAGCATTCCTAAATAATTAGCCTTGCTAATAAATGCATTTAGAGGAACCCTTTTTTTTTTAAGAGCAGTACAAAACATTTGCCCAAAAATAAACAAAGCACAGGATTTTTTTTATAGCAACACTCTAAAAATTAGCATATTAGCATATTGAGTCTCAGATATTTATTAGGCAAGCTGAAGAACATGCTTCATGGCATTGTCAAAGAGCATTTATTACACTGAGATCTCTGGATCAAATCTTTGTCTGTTACATGTGCAAAGTCATTTACTCCAACACGTCTGTGTGAAAATGTCCAAGAGCAAAATCTATTCCAACAGGTCCACTGAAGTTCTTGGACATTTAAAGTCACTAACCTGATAAAACACTATTACAGACTTGTTTTAGGAATGTTATTCAGTCATTTCAGTGCTTCCTGTCTCTGCCTCTGTGGGCTAGTAAACTTGACTTGAACAGTTTGGTTACATTAACCTAGCTTTCCTTGCCATTACTATGATATTTTTCTTTCTTGTGAGTACTGTGAGTCATTTCCTTAAATCTTTGCTGGGTTGGCTGCAGTCTTCAGGATGGTGGGAACTGCCAATGCTCCTCTTCTACTCCTGGTTTTAATTCTGCTGTGTGCTAGAACCATTTCTCTATTTGAGTAGATTTATCGGTTTAGTTGAAATAATTACATTTTTCACCTGACACAAATCATTCAGGCTCCGTTGCCAGTAAAAATTCTTCAAAGCCACACAAGGTTCTAGTTGCTGAAGGTCTAAGCCCAATGTTTTCTGACTACTCTGATAAAACCCCTGCAGATGAGCAGTTGTTTTCCAAGACTTTAGAACCAAGGCTGTACCACTCTATCCTTTCATTTCAACTGAACAAACGGAAAGAAGTCGTTATGCTTAATTATATAAAGCCTTCTGATGCATTCTAACGGCTCAAATACTCCTCTGTGGGTTGCTGGGCCTTGGGCAAAGGAAAGCACACACACAAACGAGGAACAAGAAAACCAATACATGAAAGACTCATCCAGGAAAAACAAGAGGCAAGACAGGAAACCACCTACCTGCAGCACAGAATCCACATCCAACCAAGGCAGAGACAGAACACAAGGCTGACACCCAGAGAAGCTCAACCCAGGAATAAGAGCTCAGGGCCAAGCTTAAATGGAGCTCCTGGGCCCATGGGTAATTAAAGCCTATTAACACTCAGAGCCCTGGCACTGCAGGAGAGGGGCAGCCCAGAGCTCAGAGATGAGTAGTTGTGAGAAATAAAAACAACTATCTCCTAAGTGCTAAATATATCCAGGTGCTTTTTACAGAATAGTGACTCACCAAGTGCAAACAATTTTATAGTAATGAAGTCAGTTATTAGACTTGCATGAAAGAAACAAAACAAAACAAGAAATCCTCAAATCCCATTTTCTGTTCAATTTCTGATGGGTACCCCAAGGCTGATCTCAGCAGCTACTAGCCTTTGCTACTGAAGGGGAAGTGCATAAGTTACTTCAGTCATTTTATACAATATGAAAGCCTTGAGTGACTGAAGGAACCTGTGCAATGTAAAGGAGATTTTTACTTAGCTGAGGGACTATGATAATAATTGAATAAATCTTATCTGCTGAGACAAACAGAAGAGTGGATTTTTTGAAATGCATCATTGTTAAATGCAGCATTTTAGCTGTGCAGGATGCTAAGAAGAATGTACACTACATATACCAATAATAACAAACAAATATAACCAGAATATTCCTAATAAAGAAGGTTGATCCATTTGGAACCTGACTCCAGAAAACACTTTTACCTATCCGTATTTTTATTTCCATTAGTTTAGGAAGACAGATGAAAACTGCTTCAGTATATATTTAATTTAAATTGAAGTATTAACCCCCCTCAATTGCAAACTTATATCAGAATTTATTTCAGATACCCTCTCTTTCAATAAAACCACTTTTTCCTGTTTGACACCTTATGTGAGTGGACTAGAAAGAATGTAAAACACCTAGAAATCGCCACCTGTGAAGATTACAGTGGCAAGAGGCAAGTTTCGAAACAGAAATATTTTTTCTTAATCCAGGAGAGCTTTTTTCCAGTGGCTTCTCAAGAAGAGAGAGGACTTTTATGTTCTTAATTAAGGACAGAACATGGTTATCAAATTCAGGATTTAGGTTACAAACCAGCTTCTTCTTGTTTATAGATTTGTAATGCAGTTCCTTTGACAGCACTGTAGGATGTTACCCGACACGACAAGGAAATTGCCAGTGCAGGATTATTGCTCTCATTCTTTTTGGGTTTTGGAGTGCCATCTTCATTTCTAATTCATGCTCTTATTTCTTGATTACTCTCCCTACAAATTAGGCAATATCAATATTTTTTTTTTCTATCTGGTAATATTTAAATCTCTTTACAGTGTTTTCTAATTGGATTTTGAATGTGAACTATGGGTTTGCTTCTGAGAGGCAAAACAGACAGGTTGCACTCTTTCCAGAAAGCGCCCGTGCCATTTCCAGGAGTGAAAATTCCTGGACCTTTGAGCCTTGTACATTTGTTTCTAATTCCCCTAACATTTCAGAAAAGACAAGGTTCACATAGTCCATCTGTTGAAAAATCTTCCAAAGATTAAGATGTTTAAAACTGTGTGGCTCTAATAAATAACAGTGTATATATAAGGTTGTACAGCACATTGAATGTTACCAAATGTTAACACCTCGTGTGTGCTCAGCCAGACTTTTAAGCCAAGATCCAGTGGTTTTCTGTCAGGTTCACCCAGGCTGTATTTATTTCCTTGCTCATTCTCACAACCATTAATGGCTCTCTTTAAAATCCTTTGGTGATGGGTGAGGTACCAGAACACTGAAAAAGGTCAAATATAGTGACTGTCTGTAAAAAAGGCAGGAAAAGGACCAATAAATTCTAGACTAGTCAGTTTAACTTCTTCTCCCAGAAGTATTCCGGAGTAAAAAAAGTAATTGGAACAGGTAATTGGAATAGGTAACCTAACAACAAGAGTTATACACAGCAAACGTCATATTCTATGACAAGAATAAATCCTACCAGACTAATGTGCTACTGTAACAAACCAGGAATGTCTGCAGACAGGGGAGCAGCAGCAGAGGCCATAACTCAGGACTTCAGCAGAGTTTAAATCCTATTTCCTGTATCATTCCCAGAAAATATAGCAAAAATTGTCAATGACATAAAAATGTGTGATAAGCATCCCCACACAGGACTGTTGTGAGCATTAAGATGGAAGGATGTATCAAAATAGACAGATATTCAGTCCTGGGCCCATATTTGTTCTGTTTCATTGATGGTTCTGTGAGAAAACTGGATGTAAGCTTCTGAAGGGCATAAAAACTGAAGCTGCAGAAGTATAGCATTAGTGCAAATAGATGTCAAAAAACCAGGAACACGATCTTTAAGAAAAAACAGGATTAAATTAATTTGGGACAATACCAGGAGACCATGCTGAGTGACAGTAATCAACATCAAAAATATACACCAAAGAACTATATTTGTTGAAGGGTGGTATTTTCAGAAAAGGACCTGGGGGTTACAGTTGATCAACACAAGCCAATAATGCCATGCAGACAGCATAAGCACGGCATAAAAATGAATAATCAGGAGTACAGGTTTGAGGCACCTGGTAAGACCATGCAGTTCTGTCCAGCACTAGTCAGGCCTCAGCTGGGGTACTCTGTCCAATTTTGTGTTTGTATTTCAAGAAGGATGGAGCCTGCCACGGAAAGAGTTCGTTGCAGACCAACAAGAAATACCACCTCTGAGAGTGAGCTGAAAGACTTAGGAGTGTCTAGCTTATCGAAGGGAACTCTCAAAGATTAATCAATGCTTGATAAAAGTATCCATAAGCACCAAAGTGTGACAGAAAGAAGAAATAATTCATTCATTGTGTCCATGGTGGACAGGACAAAAACTAATAGCTTTAAGTTGCAGCGAGAATAATTCAAGTTACTTATTAAAGGGAGAAAATACTTCTTGATGGTAAGTGAAGCACAGGAATTTCCTGGATAGGTCATGAAGACCTCATCATTAGAAATTGTAAAGGAGTGAATAAACAAATATCTATCAGGAATGAACTCATAGCTAGGAGATGAACGAGATAACCTTTTTGTGATCTCTTTCAATCTTTTTTTATGGTTCCATTATTCAGTATAGCTAAAAAGATGTTTCAGAATCTCTCTGCCCTTATGGTTAGAAAAAGAATTTATCTGGGGAATTTCTAGGGGTGGAAAAGTTTTTATAACAGCTGTGGAGGATGTTTTATTTATTTGCTGGTGGGCCTTAAGTGCACAGTACTTTAGAACACAGTAGACCACATTATTTTATTCTGAGAAATTTAAGTTAATGGGACTCACTTGGGGAATATGGCATAACATCATGAAAGACAAAATATTATGGGCTCTTACTTCTGTAAAATAGTGAATGCAATAAAGCCTTTCAAAACACCACCAGCATTAATTTTCACCAGCAATAAACCTCTCCCAAATAACAACCCCCAAATTTAGCACTCGTTCTAGAAAAGCATTTCTAGATCCTACAGATGATGAAAGAATCTGTGTGCCACCTTCTCCTTCCCCTCTTTGCAGCTTTCCCTCCCTTTGCGGCTTTCTAAACCGCCCTTTGTGCACCCACCTAGGGAACTACAGAAAAGAGCACTTTGCTTCATTGTGGTGCTGTGAAGTGGAGAAATTTGAGATCAAGAATAATAAATAAATGCAAGCTCTGTAATACAGAGCTGTGCTGTATTAACGATAAGTTACATTGTCTTAGTCTTCTGTTTGTATTTAACTTCTACCTCTTGTGCCATCAGCTCCATGCATTGGGAGCAGCCCCAAAGCAGACCTGAACACATCCAAGGGTGCTCTCTGCATGGTGACTCTGACTTCTCACCCCCAGGGCCTAGGGCAGACCCAGCCCCTTCACAGGAAAGATCCTATACTGCTCTCAGTGGGGCTTTGTGCAGTCCCAAAGATGTGGGACTTATTAGAGTAGATCACCCAGTTCATGAAGTTCCTTTAAATTCCAAGATCTATTTCACCCCAGTGAATATATTCCCTGCATAGAGGCTGAGTGTGACAGTAAAAGACTCTTCTATTCAGTGATGCTTTTTCTGAGATTTGCAGGTATTATGTGTGTATGTGAGGTGAGGAAAAGAGACCAGGATGAAAAAAGAAGGGAGAGAATGTAGCAAAATAGACATGGTACACCAAAACGGGAAAGATCCTGTTATTCTTTTCTTTGATCAAGCTACTGCCCCCAGAAAAATGGCCAATGTAAATTATATATGCCAAAGTCAACTTCAGCTGATGTTCTTTCTAGCCATTTGATCTTGTATCTGCCAACTTCCACCCATTTCCCTAATTTTATCCACATTTTATATTATGTAGCCATTAAAAATGTGCTTTTCTACTTAGTTTGAGTTTTCTGTGTAACAGACATTTTATTCTTCCCCTGCAATATACTAGCAAAATAAAATGTCATTTGTTCAATTGAAGTGGTAGAGTACTGAATTTAACTACCAGCAATAATGCCTAATCACTGTACCCTTTTTAAAGCATTTATATGGATTTAAATAGGATATCAAAGAGTTTACTTCTTATGTTTTAATCTAAAAGTACATCAAGAAAGGGTTCTTTTCAGTGAATAAAAACTAAACTGCAGACATAATTATATTTTAAGAGGTCTTTGATTGATTGTATTGTTTATATGGCTGCTGGGAAAAAAATTACTGCTGGGTTCAACCAACTGATGAGAAAGAAGGTTTCTGTGGCTGTATTGCAGGCACGGATAAAACAAGGAAAGGGACTTCCTGGACTTCCTACACTGAGGACCTCTTACTCTAAATCTCACTAATTTATGAGTGGAAAACACCCAAATAATTGTTTTGCTCAGAGGAGCTAAGCATCTGTAGCTGTTGTGGATTGTAATTGGTGCTGTCAACACTCGTGACTTGTGAATATTTGATTGTGCAACTCACAGGTCCTGGCATCTAGAAGACACACAACTCCAGCTGATGTTGGTCTGGGGCGAGGCAGCACACTTCGCTGAATTTCAAGTTGTTTTGATAAGGACAATGTTCACTTTCCCATCTGAAAAAAAAAAAAGGTGCTTGATGACTGTAAACTTCTCAACTGGGAAGGAAAAGACTTTCGGTCTTTCTTGAGACTGCCCCACACACCGAAAATGAGATCACACTACAAGAAAATATTAAGAGAAAGGGAGTTTGCACTGTTTTCGTGACCTACATGCATGTTTTGTTCTAGTGTTTTTGACTTTAGACATTTTATTTCCTGGGGCCGTGAGAAGTATCAGAGGATCTCGTGAGCAGCAAGTTGCCTGCAAGCTGCTGGCTACCATCCACAGAGGCTGAGACCACAAGGAGAATTAAACACTACAATTAAATACTAGATGTTTCCACTAAGAATGCCTCGCTCCATGCACGTAATGTACAACTGGAATCATGAGTGTTGCAGAATTCATACTGTCATGGAACTAAGTGGGAAATGCGTGAAGACTCAGTAAGCCAAAACTGGAACTCTGTAAAAATGGGTGCGTGTTGAGACTGGACACAGTGCAGGTCCCATCTGCCTGGAGCACCAGCAAATCTCCTCACAAATATTAACATGGTCGTTCAAGATGATGTTATCAATGAGGTGAGTTCACCATCACGTCAGCTGTAATTTTTGTATTGGCTTCCAGAGTGCATCCAGTAACCTGCTTTGGCCACCATACATGCATGGATGCTCCAGCTCTGGAGAAGACAGGCATCTGCAGTACTGCAGGGTAGGATATCTTGTGGGATTCCAGACACAATGCTGCTGGATCCTCTTCTATCTAGCAGACTGGAAAACAGCAGAAAACAGCCATTAATTGAAACAGAAAGCTTTTGTTGGAGTGCGTGCTGCGTAACTTTTTTGTCAGAAAGGATTTCTCTGATTCAGTAGAAACAAGACAGACCCAAAGAGAGTGGAGTGTCCATGCTTCACTCGTGTCCAGGTGATTTGGGCAGTCACACTTGGGCAGTGATGGGCCTCCTGGGCAGTGTCCAGCTGCGGGAACAGCAAAACGCCACCGCTGCCACCAGCCCAGTGTGGCAGCTCATGCTGATGTCTCCTCTACACCGCTGCGTGTTTCTGGGCTGAAACTGTTTGCAGAGCGGTATGAACTGTGCGGGTGTACATCCAGCTGGGATTCTGGGTGTGGATAAACACAGTTCTGCCGGAAGGTGAGGGATGTGTAACCCAGTCTCTTGTGGCGCGGCACAAGGCACTTCTCCGTCACGAGGCTTCGTGCAGCGAAGCGTCCGAGCGGGAAGCCAGGCCCTCCCCGGCGGGAGGGGATGTGCCAGCCAGGGCACCACGCGGTGACTCCGGGACATGCGGCGGCGCTCCGGCCAGCCGCTCCCCGCCGCCCACAGCGGCGCGTTTCGGGATCGGCTCTGGGCACGGTGTAACTCAGGACCGCCACCCGCCTGTNCTCAGGCCCGCCCCCCGCCTGTCCTGTGTGTCGCCCGGCACCGCACTGTCGCTGCCGACCCGCTCACAGGGTCGGTGGGTCGCTGGATGCGGCGGGATCCCGGCTGACGGGGCGATCCCGGCTGGCAGGGCACCCCGGCTGGCCGAGACCCCGGCCCAGCGCCCTGAGGCGGGGGCGGTGCCGCTGGGGGCGGTGGCATCGCCCCTCTCCTCCCCTGCCCTCCCTCCGTGCCTCCCCGCCCTCCGCCGGGGCCGCGGCGCTGCCCCCTCCCGCCGGGGATATCCCCGGCCCCTCCCCGGCGGGCGGCGGCCCAATGGAGGTGGNCCGGGCGGCTGTGGGGGCAGATAGCGTCCCGCGGGGAGGCGGCCGAGTGGGGCCCGGGGCGGCGGCCGCCGGGCAGCGCCATGGCGGCGCAGTGCGACCCGCTGAGCGGGTACCTGCCCCAGCCGCTCTCCGACCCGGGCTCCAACAGCGAGCGCAGCGCCGACTCGCCCGCGCCCGGCTCCGAGGAGGACTCGGCCGGGCCGCCGCGGCCCCTGCACAGCCCCGAGTGGGGCGAGGAGCGATTCCGGGTGGACAGGAAGAAACTGGAGGCCATGCTCCAAGGGGAGGGCGGGAGCGGCGGCGGGGCCCG